>JBAFWW010039568.1:10968-29699 GCA_036873685.1 Agapornis canus
TAGAGTTCTGGTGTCCTCAACATAAAAAGGACATGCAGCTGTTGCTCCATGGACGACTTGCTTGTCCAGAGGAGGGCCACAAGGATAAGGGGGCTGAAGCATCTCCTGTATGAAGACATGCTGAGAAAGCTGGGGCTGGAGACTTCATAGCAGCATTTCAGTATCTGACGGGTTCTACAAGGATGCCACAGAGGGTCTCTTAATTAGGGACTATAGTGATAGAACAAGGGGTAACAGGTTTAAGCTTAAACAAGGGAAGTTCAGGTTGGATGTAAGGAATTGTCCTGGGTTCAGCTGTGGCAGTCATTTACTGTGAGGGTGGTGAGCCACAGGAACAGCTTGCCCAAAGAAGTGGTGAATGCTCCATCCCTGGCAGTGTTAAGGCCAGGTTGGGCAGAGTCTTAGGCGACATGGTCTAGTGTGAGGTGTCCTTGCCTTGGGCAAGGTGTTTGGAACTAGATGATGATTCTATTTTAAGGTCCTTTCCAACTTTAATCATTCTGATGCTATAATTCTATAGTAAACTCCAAAAATAATGATTTGCTGGTGTGCTCTTCTTAGAAAGCTATGAGTAAAATGAAGAAAACCCAAACAAACCCACAAGGAAAGGATAATTGAAATTGCTCATGTTTAAACACTGGAGAAAACTGCAGCCATTGTTTTTTCCACATCTAGTTAATACTGGGTAGCATCTTGCACTGTATTGAATGAAGCACAGGATTTAGCTGTAATTAAAAAAGATTAATGCATTCTTATCAATAAGACGTTTTGAATAATAATAAACTTTAACTGCTAACCTCCTTTCTTTTCCATTGATTAGCAGTCCTCTAGAATTATTCAAAAAAGAAAAATGAGAGTTTCTTTAACTGTCTTCAAAATAGGTAAAGACAGTATTTATCCTGGCCTGAAATTGCATGTATGTGTTCTTCCTCACTTACAAACATATATATATATATACACACACACATATATATAGATATATATAAAACAACATCAAAAATGTTAATTCTTCAGTAATCATATCTATATTAGAATAAAGATACATAGTCTTCAGAAGATGCAAAAATCTACATTAAAACTAACACCATGGATATCTACCTGCTTGACAGAGAACACATGAATATTTTCAACCTTTTCCTGTAGCAAAGATTATAAGAATTTCATGTTACAGTACAGTTCAAAATGGCAAGTATAACCCCTGCAGTTGATGACCCATTTTCTTAGGCTGAATTTGGCATACAACAGCTTTCTGATTTTTGGTGAGCGAGGAAGAAGTGCTTAATTATCATGAAGGAGAGAATACTTCCAGTTCTGGTTTGATCAGAGTATCAAAAGGCCCTCTAGCATTTATGTTTAGTTGAGAATACCTGGAGTTTAGGCTTAGAAATTAATTTGTCAAATTATTTCTGCTTGAATGTTCAACAAGAAATCTAGACTATAATTATCTTAGGAAATGTCCTGGTTTAAGCTGGAAGAGAGTTAATTTTCTTCCTGGTAGATGGTACAGTGCTATGTTTTGGATTGATCTGAGAATAGTGTTGATAACACAGGGATGTTTAGCTATTGCTGAGCGTGCTTACACAAGGGCATTTCTGCTCTTCACACCACCCCGCCTGGGAGAAGGCTGGGTGTAAAAAAGAAGGGAAAGCTGACTCCAACTGACCTAAGGGATATTCCATACCAATGTATAAACTCAGGGGAAGGCTGGTGGGGTGGCCACTGCTCAGAGACTTAGTTGGTTGGTTGGTTGGTGGTGAGCAATTTTTTTTCATTTGCATCATTTACCTTTCATGAGGTTAATTTGTCTTTTATTTTTTCATTATTATTATTATTATTATTCAGTTATAAATGTTCTCATCTCAACCCATGAGTCTTATTACTTTTACCCTTCTGATTCTCTCCCCCCATCCTACCAGGTGGTGTTAGTTGCCAGCTGGGGTTAAGCCATGACAGGAAAGTCTCAAAACCAATCAATATCCAAAGCTTTCAGAAGTTTAATTAGTGTTGTTCTTGCCCCTCCGTTTGCAATGTCTTTTCAAATTTTGTTTCCAAGTAAATTGGTTCTATTTTCATTGTTGTATTTTTGACTATATTAAATTTTGGGTTGACAATTTTTTTAATATAAGAAAGGTAAGCAAGGTGACACTACCAAACTCTAGATCTGCAATCTGAGATAGAAATGGAAATAAATTCTAGCGACAGCTTCCCAAGAGATACTTTTGATTTATGAAAGGATATCCTAAGCATGTATAGAATGTTTATTTGGTTGTATCATGACAGCAGCAACTCTGAAGATAACTTTCAGATCCCACTGGGCATGTCTACATCTGCTAAGACTCATGTTAGGTCAGGTTGTGATATGATTTTTGTAGCTTGCAACTTTGATAGGTTTTAGGAGAGATGCTGACTGAAAGGTAAATGGTTGATGCTTATGAGAAGGGAATATTTCCTTTGTTCTGTATTACTAACCTTCCATAAATTTTTTGCGTCTCACATTTTGTCAGAATCAAAGCATCAGAATGGTCAAGATTGGAAATCAAAGTCTTTACAATGAACCACGAGGTGATTTATTTATATTATCTTCATTAGGGATGTTCAGGTAAATTCATGATAAAGAGAATTTAAAGCTTGTACACAGAATATTCACTTTAATGTTATTCTGCATTGTTAATTTTAAGATTTTTTTTATATTATTCCAGGAAATAGCAAATAATTACTCAGCAAATGTGAGATCTTTTTCAGTATCATCCATTGGCAGACCTCACTTTAGCCTAGTTTTTCTAATAGTCACAGCTCATAAAAACTTCACTATCCTAACAAGAATGGATTGTACTTATTAGAAATATTCTTACTGATATATTTGCTATAATTAAGAATTCTTAACTCTACCAATTTTCAATGCAGGAAATTCATAGTTGCGTGTTTCCTGAAAACAATGTTCCTTAAAATTATATTTGTCTTGTCTAGGAGCAGAATAATTTTGTATGACCAGTCACAGGTGTTCAACATCTCCCTTTTGAGGAAAAAATATAAAACAATCAAGGAAAAATCGACACAGTGCAATGCAGGATTGGGATGGTGTTGGTTTTTCTTTTTATTATAGAATATCTTATTGTGTCAGATGTTAAATCACATAAGAAATTGTATTATTTTATTGGTGCCTTCAGCAAGCAGCATAGAGATTACTTTGTCCAATAAATATTTGCACTTCAGCTTCACAGAGTGTAAACTTAATGAGCAGGTAATTTCAAGGTTTTTAAGTGAACATGGCAAGGAGCTAAATTTGCAGATGGCAGTTCAGTGCTTGATCCTGTGAAGCAGTGAGTAGCCTGGCCCAATCAAGCAAATCCCAAAGAATGGTTATGTTTAAGCACAAGCTTAAGTGCTTTGCTGGAGAAGAGAAAGAATGTTTAGTAGTTTGTAGGACTGAAGCTCAAATGGGTAATTCCAGATAAATTAATTCATCAGTGAAAGCTAGTCAGATTAGTTTCTGAAGCCTAAGTGTTTATTTTCTACTGCTCCATTATCCTGTTCTCTCTCTCAGAGGAGAGCTGAAGATATTTACTTGAGCTTCTCTTTAAAATACCAACTTGTGGTGGAGCAATGGTTTTCCTCAAAGCTTGCAATCACTATCTCTATAGAGAACTGAAGCACTTCTCTGGAGTATTTGCAATTCAAGTTATACCAGCCTATGCTTCATTACCAAGAGTTTTTTTAAATTGTTTGCGATTCAGATGAGGATACTGCTATTACCTGAGAATGGAGTTAGGTTTGAATTGCTTTCTGCTGCTCCAAGTTTTTTGTACCGGGATCCTAAGAGCTAGAAGGTAGTTCCAAAGAGTTTTATTATAAATGTGTTAAAGGTGAGTGATTATTGAATTGTAATATTTGGTCTAATGGTGTATAATTACTTAATTTATTCTAGTAGTTCATTGTAACAGAAAGCTCCCCATACTGTAAGAAAAGTAATTTATTAATCTTTTCATGTATCAGTAAAGAGACTGGGGTATAACTTCTCCTCAGCAAGAAATCAAGAGTCCAGCCTGACTGTATCTCACTTTACATTGACATATGTCCACATAAGCACAGAGGAACCATTTGAGAATACCTGTAATAAGCTGCCATCTGTCCATAAAGCAGGAAAAATATTCTTTGTTTAACTTCTATTTAAAGACAGGCTCAATCTCCATGTGCCCAAATGAGATCTATGGATGAAATAGGAAGTGATGACAAAAATATCATGTACTCTGAAGACTTACTCTTAAAATGTAAATCCGCCTGTATCTGAAGATGCCTCTGCAGTACTCAGTGCTACTACTATTCCTTATTTTGATGTGTGTATAAATCCAGTTCTTTATAGGTATCATGCTTTCCATAGCATAAGGGTGAGAAATAACCTTTACAATGTTGGATAAACTAAACTATTAGAATAGTGTGGGGAGATTGGTTTCTCAAGCTGTCTCAGTGTTAGTGAGCTCTTAGTGTGAAATGTATTTGGCCTAAACCCAACTTGTTACAGGAAATTTTTTGGCTAATTCAGTTGCCTTCAGTTAACCTAGTTAATTTTTTCCAGACCACACTTATTTCCAAAGAAAAGCATAGTCTACTGAAGACCTTCAGATAGCTGCAGCTCAGTACAGCCACTCTGCATTTGGAACTGAAGGTGGAGCAAATTGCTCAAGGGATTAGATCTGTGTTTTCTCAAATGGTTTTGAGCAAAGACAATGTTCTCATGATAAAATTGCTTTCCTGAAACTCTGTGTTGTCCTGTTCTATTTCCTCTCACATCAGCCATGCACTACCATGTTACAGAAGGCAGTGTTAAAAAGCTCAACTGGGGAAGCTAGATATGTTGTCACATCATGGTATTCAAGGAAATTTAAGGAGAGTGTTTTGAAAGAGAAGTGATCAACAAAATCTGTTTATATTTTGTCTATAAAAGGAATGGGATTTTATGCTCTTTCTTATCAAGAAACAATAAAGCACATATATTCAAATTCAGCTTACAAATTTCACAATCCCTGGAAACAAAAGCAAAGGCAAGAAGAAATACCTGTTACAATTTGAGTTGCTTTTTTATCACTATCACAGCAAAACAGAATACGTGTTATTCAGGATTGTTTGTTGCACAAATTCATTCCTATCTTTTTCCTTCTTTCCCTCCCTTCCCTTCATTTCCCTTCCCCTCTCCTTTTCTCCTCTTCCTTTATTCCTCTCCGTCTTTCTCTGCCAGCTCCTTTCAGATTGGTGACATTATTACAGGATGTGGAGCTTACTGAGTGCATTTACTAGAAAGCAAACACAGAGGTATGTCTTTATCCTCATGCAGATCTTCAGGGAAATATTCAGTATTGTGCTAGAAATCCTCTAAACAAAGGACAGTGAGAAGTGTGCCAGGCTGCATGTTTTCTTGCTCTAATTAGAGGTTAAGTTTGCACTGAAATATCAACAGAAACAAGGAGATACTGTTTCAAAAGTTGATGTTTCCAGTAATGTTAACAGCAATGTCTCATCCCCCTGGAACGGGCTCCTCCAGACAGGGAAGCTGGGATCCACCTCTTCTATCTCCAACATGTCTTCCTCAAGGTGCTGCAGCTCTTGGACTGATGTAGTCCATGTTGTGCATCATTTCAAATCTCTGACCCTCTAATTGATTGTGTCAGCCCCTGCTCTGTTGGTTACTAAATGGCATTGTAACATGAATTTATGGAAGGCAGATTAAAAATTATAATAATAACAAAAAAAGATAAAAGGTCCTCCATGCTTTATTGGAGTGCTCTGATTTTCAGAGGGCACTGAATAATCACACACTTATCTATTCATATAACTGTGAGCACAACAGGCAAAGTGCCAAAATTCAGTCACATCGGCAAATTTCCATGGCTATTTTTTACTATTGCTAATAATAATTTTGTATTTGACTCTTTATAGAGCAGATGAAATTTGTCTTCCTGTCTCCTAAGCAAGACAAACAAATGGATTTGATTTCCTACTTTTATTTTTTCCAGTTGTGACAATGTAAATTAGATTTGTGTTAGGCTCCTTGGAACCAAACCTATCTGAACATCCTCTATTAAGAAACTAGAACAGAAATTTGAAAAAGAAGCTGAAATTGCAATTTAAGTTCCCTTGGATTTTAACTCTCAGCATTCCAGTTCTCAAATTCTTCTTTGCAATTTTTTATATTGTTTTTCTTATCCAGTGTAAATTGCAATCTTACTCAGTTTAATTCACAAAAATTGAAATATGGCAACTTATTGATGTTCCCCTTGAAATTCAGTTTTTAGTTTTACTGAGGAAAGTCTCTCTGACGTGAAATTTCACCTAATCCGTGAGCACTGCCATCTTTCACTGGAGAATCATTATAAAACAAATCATTCATTCTCTTGGCTGGAGGAAAGGTGCAACACAATGATACCATGAAATCAGATAATGCATTCATGTTTACACTTTATATATTTCCCACAGAGCACTCTGGAAAAAGGGACACAGATGATGATTTGGTAAGTGCTGTCCTTTCATACCAGTTCCCTGCATGCATTTGAACCAACCTACCTGAGAATTCTACTCCAAATCTTCATTTTAGTAATTAGGTTTGGAGAGACTTGTACCACGTGCATGTTTATGGCAATCACTAATAACCCAAATGGCAATCTTTTTCCTTTCTCCCTCCTCTCTGTTCCCACTTAAATTTGCTACATACTGCCATAGCATCTGCCAATAAACAAATAAATAAATAACCAGAATACCCAAGCCTGCCACCTAACAGGCCAAAAGCCCATTTATTTTCCTGCTTGCAAGGACAAAAAGAAATCAGTCAAAATGGGAAGAAAAGAAAGGAGAGAAAACAATAAACTAAAGGTGAAAAGAGAAAGAAAAACACGCAAATAAAATTTTTGTGGGGAATTTTGACACAAAAATAAATCTGAAGAAATCAAAACAAGGCGTTGAGTGGTTAAAATTTAATGAAATGGGCATTTTAGGAAAAAAATCTACAGATGTATGAGATAGTAGAATATAAACGAAAAATATGGATAGTCCTTCATGTATGTAAGTGCTTTGCATCTTTATCTTCATTAGTGACAGAAAAGCTATTAAAATATAGCATAGCCTTCAGACCAAATTTGCCAAAACTCAAACTCTTCTCACATTTATATGACAAAAATATAAAACAGGTTACATATTTAGACCTTTTATGAGCAGACTTAATAATATTTCATCATGAATGATAATGTTTTTTCTTCCTCATGCATCCTCCTATCTAAATATGCTGATGACCTTACTCTCAACTTAAGTTTTCCTTCAGGAAAACCTCATATTCACTTCTTAAATATGTTACCTCAAGGAGGTTTCAAATGCTACATAATATTGAATTGGATTAAGAGTTTCCTCATTTACCATTTATTTTATATGGGTATCTAGCACATTTAAATTTCATTATTTACATTAACAATATCATGCATAACACATAAATTGACAGACACATATATATGTGCAAACTGTATATTGTATAGTACATTGCTACTACAAAATGAGCAAACTCTTCTCCAGCATTTAATGTTTGTGCTTGCAGAGATCGTTATGAAACAACTGCTGTTTTCACTTCCACTTCCATACATGACAGAAGTGATGGAAATGCAAGTGTACCATAAAAGTAACTCCCCTCTGGATAAACGTATGCCCAAGTATAAAAGGTTATTAATTCTTTTAATCAGCTGTGATTGTGTTTCTCATCCTGATCAGCTAGCAGTTGAACAACTGATCATTCTTGTAAAATGAACAATTGATCTTGGTGAACTAGAATTAGGCATTGAGCTAATTTTGTATCTGCCTCAGAATATGCACCAGATAGTTCTAGCTGCCACTCTGTACTGACTTAGATTGTATTCAGACCACTTAGCTGAAGCAAAAAGGTCATGCATCTTTCTAACAACCCCTTGACTCATCCGTTTGCTTATAAACAATGTGTTTTTAACTAATGGAGGAAAAAACTCTGGTGAAGTCTGTATTTTTGCTGTCAACAGATCAGGTAATACAACTCTCCCTGTAGCCTGTTGTTGCTTTCATTAACTGACATTCTTGACATTTCAGGTTCTACAGATGAAATTTCTCAGTCTGTTATCTTTATTAGGAAATAGAAACCATGAACCTGCTTAAATTTTCTTTATTTTTTTTTTTTTTTTTTTTTAAACAAAGAAGACTTTTTAAAAATATAATCCATTTACTTTTTTAATTTTTTTTTTTTTTTTTTTTTTTTTTTTTTCCTGGATTTAAAAGAACTGAACAGGAAAATGACCAGCTGCTTAGATTACCACTCCAATCCTCTCATGAATTTTAAAGGTAGGGATTTTCTGAGAACCGACATCAAATAAAGGATCAAATGCCTTCTATTACAGAATACAAATGTGTTGTTCAAAATCCCTAGAAATTACAGTCTTTGAGAACCATCTGGACCCACACGTTATGCAGAAGAGCAGAAACACAAAGGAAGTGCTGATTAATTTTAATGTAGGGTGAAAAGACTTGTAATTAAATGCAGTTTTATTAAGTTAGTGTTGTTTGTAGCTCAAATCTTCAAGATTAGTGTCACAGCCCAGAGTTCTCTAAAATAGATGTTTTTCCACATTTTGTAAACTTACTGAATATATTGATAGCAATAGTAAGCTTGTAGATATGCACTGATTTATTTCATGGACATCCATTCTGAGCAATACACTGTTCTAGTTTAGTAATTCTATCCAATAATGATTTATAGGGATTTGTCTGAAATATACATTTATTTATATATATTTTGTGTGTTTGCAATTTAAACAAATTTGCCTTTTGCAAAGATCATCTCTCAGATTTTGTTAATGCCCAACAAACGCTCATTCAGCTTGGTGTCATATGCAAATGTAATAAGTCTATTTTGTATTCTGTCAGAAAGATTGCCAATGAAAATACCAAAGGGTATCATAATCTTCAGAATGCTGCTTTACACATCTATCCATATGAAAGTGAATTGTTGAAAACTTATTTTCTCAATTGAGATGTTCAACCTGTTTTGCTGCAGCAGTGACCTGGGTTCAGCAGTCATTTTTTTTCTCCTTCTTAGTAGCTGGTGCAGTGCTGTGTTTTTGACTTTCAGCCTGGAACAGCGCTGATAACACTGATGATTTTAGATGCTGCTTAGCAATGTTTAGTCTGACCAAGGACTTTCTGTGTCTCATGCTCTGACAAGGAGGAGGGGAGGCCGGGAGGAAGCAGAGACAGGACACCTGACCAAACTAGCCAAAGAGGTATTCCATACTACAGCACGTCATGCCCAGGATGTAAACTGACAGTTACCTGGAAGGGCTAGATCACTGCTCGATTGGGCTTGTTATTGGTAGGTGGTGAGCAGTTGTATTCTCTTCTCTTTGTTATTTCCCTTGTCACTATTACTGATGGTGGTAGCAGTAGTGGTTTGTGTTGTACCTTATACCTTGGATTGTTCTAATCTCAACCTGCGGGAGCTACATTCTTTCAATTCTCCTCCCCATCCCTCTGGGAGCGGAGGGAGGAGGAAGGCAGGGAGTGGGCAAGAGAGCTGCAAGGGTCTGAGTTACTGACTGCAGTTAAACCACGACAATTCATTTGACCCCCAGCATGGGGCATGCCCAACTGGGCTTAAGCCACGACAAACAGAATGGAAGTTTTATGTAGAACCTTTCCCCACAGCTTATGGGAATGTTTTGTGCTACATAAGTTAGCAGATTAAAGTCACGGAATTTCTGTTACTTCTTCCCTGTCAATAACACCTGTTCCTTTGTTATTGTCATGGTTTAACCGCATTAGGCAGCCCATCCCCACACTCACTCCCCTATGGCAGGATGGGGGGTAGAATCAGAAAACTAAAAGTGAAAAGAAAAGTGGCTTAAGATAAAGACAGTTTAATAGGCAAAACAAAATCTGCATGCACAAGCAAAAGAAAAGAAATTCATTCTCTATTTTCCATTGGCAGGAATGTTCAGGAACGCAGGATTCCATCACGTTCAGGTATGTCAGGAAAGCAGGGTTCCACCATGTGTAATGGCTGCTTGGGAAGAAAAACGCCATCACTCTGAACATCTCCCATTTCTTCTTCTTCCCACAACTTTATATACTGAGTATGACACCATATCATATGGAATATTCCTTAGGTCAGCTGGGGTCAGCTGCCCTGTCTGTGCACACCCAGCCTCTACCCTGGTGAGGTGAGAAGCAGAAGAGGTCTTGGCTCTGTGTAAGCACAGCTCAGCAATAGCTAAAACATCCCTGTATTATCAACACTGTTTCAGCACAAATTCAAAACATAGCCTCATACCAGTCTGTATGAAGAAAATCAACTACCTCAGACAAAACCAGCACAACCATTCAGGTTTGTTCGACTCAATTTGTTCTTGACTGCTGTTCGTCTCCTTGCAAAGACTGCTTTTCATTCTCTTTTCCAAACTTTTTCACAAGTGAAGCTGACTGGCCTCAATTCCCTTCTCCTCCCTTTTCAAAACCTGTGCTATATTCTTCAGTGCTCCAGTACTTCATGTTTCTCAAGAGTTTGTTTGTTTGTTTGTTTTTGGGTTTGGGTTTTTTTAATCATGAAGCTGTTTCAGACATTTTTGACTTTTTTGGGTTTTTTTTTGGCTGTTTACAGAGATCTCTGAAGGAATTGAGGAATTACACGTTTGTGCTACTTTCAAAACTAAGTTTGGGGCTTTTGAATGCACAAGTTCTGTAAGCTAGCGTTTTACCTTACTCTCAAAATGACTCATGTTACCTAACTGTCAGCATTGTGACAGCATTCAAAAAATGGTTTGAAAGAAACAATCCTGAAACTGTAACCATGTAGGTGAACATAGATTCCATTCACTGTAAAAGGTTAAGGTACCATTATTCAGCTCAAATTGTCTGCTTAACACAGGTAATGTAGCTCTGCCATTATGTAAACCCCATTGTTTAACATATTTGAGTAAATTATGAGCTTCATATGAAGAGTATATTTTCCTTTGTAAACATTCCTTGAAATACTGGAACATGATAAGATAGATGTGACTGAACATAGGTCAGTTCTAGAAAGGAAAAATTACAGCTCCAGCCTATTGAAAGATATTGTTAAGCTGGTCAGCAAAACAGTAGGTAAACAGCAACTAACAGTTATAATTAATTTTTATTCATAAATGCTGCAATCAAACACCTCATAAAAAGCTTTGTGGAAATACAGATATTTTTGGGATAAGAGGGAAACTACTGTTATGGATTGGATACTGACAAACTGGTTTTTAAACATGGAAATATACAGAAGTTACTAAAATGTGCAATTTAGGATGGCTTTTAGTCTTCGTTAATGATCTGGAAACAGGATGAATAGGGAAAATGAATGAAGCAAACAAAGCTAAATACTGGCTGCTTTTGTAACCAGTAATATTCCCTTGACCTTTTTTTTTTTAACTTCAGTCAATGCATCAGTCATTTTTCTGTACCTCAGTTTCAAAAGAAGATAATAAAAGGTACACAACCGAATAACTGTTTCATAGCAGGTCCAATGTTATTGTTTCTCCACATAAGCTAGTTTTTGTACACATACTAAAAGTAGAAGTTAGTTTAGAATTGAAATTACTTGATGACTGCATATATCCAGATATGATGTTGACACCTGAGTCAGTTTGTCTTGACCAGTTTACACCAGGACCCTTGCTCCCAGTTGCATACATTCTATGTGTGAACATGCTATACTGATGATACACAGGAAGTCACTCTCAGGTTTCTGTTATGGTGCAAATCCTGAGTATTTTTCTGAAAGTTCATGCATTTGGTAAAATAGGAATGCCTTAGCTTGCGAATGCTTGCGGATTGCATATAATCATATGGGTCTGTGAGTGAATGTCTCAAACTAATCCTTTGAATTCTCAAGCACAGCATATGGTAGTGAGCTACAGCCAGTGCAGGCTAGTTGTAAACTGCAATAACAGTCTAACTGAAGTTGCACACATGGAACTATATAAAGTATAGAGATATGCAGTGTACCTTTATCAAAAGGACCATCTGGGAAGGTGGTGATGCATTGTGCTTCTGCACGTAGACTGTTGAGACTGGGGAAACCTTGTTCTGTGGGAGATACGATTTGAAATGCACCAGCCATTGCTGGAGGAAGCCCAGGGACACAGCTGTAACTGCAAACAGCTGGACCACATGAAACCAACAGGACTTTTAGTCCAGCTTTTCAGACCCGCAGTGATCTCCTTGATGGGAAGGGAAGGCAAGACTAAGTAACGCTGGTGTGAACTGAGTGCATAAATAATCAGAGTAGAAGTACTGGATTTTTGGTTTCTTAAATAGATCCCAGTGTTCAAACCTGCTATGAATCGCTGTTTCGTTTGTCTCTCCTGTGATAGGTATCACTGAGTAGCTCACATTCTGTACAAGCATTAGAGAAAAAAACTGTGAAGACCTTAAAACTAATCTTTGCACTTCTTGCTGCTGCAGGGCTAGTTCTCTACACTCTGATAAGAGAGTCTGAGGGGTACACAGGCTTGTGCTGGCCCTAGCTTCTCACCAGAATGAGAAAACACCCTTGAATATTGGCACAGAGTTATGATGGTCTGGCAGAACTTTTTATCAAATTCATTCTCTTTTATCCATAGTAGCAGCTGCAGGTGGGAAAAAGACTTTTAGAAGAATCACTTTATTACTTCCATAAAGTTAGGCTCATCCTTAAATCTAGTTAACCATGGCTGGCTAAACCAGCTTTGGAAACAGATTATGTTTCCTATAGGTTGTACTGTACTGTAAAGCTAAGCAAAGTGCACACATCATAAAAGAGCTGTGTTGTCCCTCTTTGTCCTGCAAGCTGAGTGGCAAGTTCTGTCCTTAGCCAAGCATGTGGCACTTCCAGTGACTTTTAGAAACTTCGCAGGGTTATAGTAATTTTACTGAGATCAAAATCTGACTTCTGTTTTTTATAATAAGTTCTACCCATCCTCAGTTTTTTTCACCAGCATATGATAGAAAACCTCCATAGAAATGCAGGAACTCAGGTGGCTTTATGTAAAATTGGTAGGTAGGTAGGTAGGTAGGTAGGTAATCCTTCCTTGGTTTCACTGGGAGCTTCCACTTTTGCAAAAAATCCATAGCTAAGGAAGGGGATACATTAGTCCACCTCTTCCTTGCAGACATTTTGTATTTGAGCAGTAAAATAGCAATGGAATTTATTACCATCTTGGATATTGCATCTTCTACATATAGCAAGATATTTTGGGTTCATATTGCTGATTAGCAGATAAATAGAGCATGTATCTTCTCTAGATCTGTGATTCCCTTTATCCAATATTCTCAAGCAGAAGTAGTAATAGATGTCACTTAATGGCTTTATTTATCTGAGGACTTTAGTATGGACTGTTAGAAATGGGAAATAATACTAATAAATTCTTAATTTCCCTTATTTTTTTTCCTAATGAATCTGTAGTAGCCAATAACAGGAATTGGTAGAATTGAAGTTTTCAGCTGCCTTGGCTGTTGTTAACCATGTATGTTACCTCATACTGATTCAGAGTGCCATGTTTCTGCTATCAGTCCTGGCACAGACGTCGGTGTAAGTCTCATCAGGTGCAGCTAACACATATTGGTCGTGGTGCTGAAATGTAATACTGTATTAATAGCCTTGAGCTTCCACCTAATCTATGGTAAAAGCTGAGGGGCAAACAGAATTTTCATGTCACAGGTGCAAACACCTGTAGGTGGGTAACAGTTTTAAACTGTTCCAACACCTGCACATCTCCAGGTATGATGCTCCCGGGACAGTCTGCAAGCTGTGCATCTGCCTGAAGCACGTTTACAGTGTGTTGATTTTCTGCTTTGCTTTGGTTCATGTTTTACCTTGATACCAGAGGTGATCATCCTCTGGAGGCTGTCAACAGGGGAATTTTTGGTCACTTCCTCTGAAGCGTTAAAGTGCATTACTCCTGATCTGTGTCTCCCCTAAATATAAAATCATTCTGCCTCTTAGCATTACACAGGGAGCAGAAAGCTTTGATAAGCTCTTTGAGCAAGATACCTGTTGGGGTTATTGATTTTGTGTACTCTTTTATTTGACCTGCTTAAAACAACTTTTAGCAGTTGACTAGGTTGTCATTTTCCTTTCCACATTCCTCTCATGAGAATTTTTAAACTCCTAAAAGAGAAAGTGTACAATTCAAACAGTGGCCAACCTGCACAAACAGTGGGGTAGGTGTTTAGTTTCTGGAATATTTCCCCAGCTCTCATATGGAGAGTTAAAGTGGATTTCTAATTTTTATTCCACTCATTACTAAACAGGAACACTGAGGTCACAGCAAATAAAGCAGTATGAGTTAATGAGAACAGCTTTAGCAAAAAGAGGAGGTGTTTCTCAAAGTACATCAAGTGCTTCACATATATTAAGAAACCCCAGCTGAATCGATTTAATAATGTTGGGATTTACACAATTATTACAGAGCCTTCATTATTCACCCAGCCTGCACAAACCACAGCACAAATGAACATCTCAGTCTGGTGGTATTAACATTGCCATTTTCTAACCCATTCCCAGGCCATCTGCTACATGCTGATCATTCACTGCTTTAACATTTAACAGTTACCCAACTGCAACTTAGCAGATTTGTGTACTTTTTAAAACAGCTGGTTTAATAACTGCTCCAGAGCTTTTGGATAAAGAAATTATTTTGTAGTGCTTTCCAATTGACTTTTTAAGAAAACCCATAAAAAATCAGTGCCTCTGAGAAACGGGTAGAACAGTTGCTTCCACAAATTCAGGAATCTGCAACTCTTCATGTTTGTTCTTGTCACAGAAGGAAAAAGATTGGATTATTTATAGAAAAGTATTTCAAGAAATCTCTTTTATCATTCCTATTTATTTTTTTTTGTCCTGTCTCAACTACAGAAGAAATATTTATATGCCTGCCTAATGTAAGAGTTTAGTATGTCGACCTGTGTAAAAGGCTCCAACTTGGAGACTGTCATATACAACAGCAGACATGTAGCTTAAAACACAAAATCATAGCATAATAGTAACAGTTCAGTTAAATTAACAGTGAGCTTTGAACATAGCTGAGCTATAATCTTGACTTTCTAAGCATGATGAGAATGTGAAAATAGCATGCATTCTTCCACTGCTCTTGATGTCACATGTTAATATTAGCTATGACTGACTGAAACTGTTTGCTTTCCTTTGCCTTCTGCATACTGCAAACTATAGCAATTTAGATACTCTTCTGATTTAAAAAGATAGTCTCAAGCACAAAGGGAAAAAAGCCTTTATCATTCATGTGGAGCAGTTTAAGTGTATATATAAATATGTATATATGTGTACATATACCTCTTGTTTATAACCATATGACTTGCATATTCCAAGTACTATTCAGAGGATGATTAACCCTTGCTTCATAAACATTCAAGTAGTTGTTGCTGGATGCTGACAATGATGTTTATATTAGAAAACAGAAGGGAAGCAGTTAAAAGAAATGTGCCACAAAAGTGACAATTCATGAGAGTTTGGGTTTTATTTAAACACCTCTTCTTTTACACAGCCATCAGTCAAAGTGACAGCATCCCTTAGATTAAATTTGGATTCTCCAGCACAAATTAATTAATCTGTCCAGGACTTCCTATCTCACTGTTTCAATCAACCAACAAATAAAGCCAATCAAGACTTCAATTCTTTGCTGATTAGCCAATAAACCATGACAGCAGGTTTGTGACAGTACTTCTGGGATTCTCACAGAAGCTTATATATAGCAGGTAGCAAGTGTCATGATCAGTCTTCACAGAAACAAATGGGTGTACATTTCATTATATTTTTTAACTAGCTTCATAATAACAACAAATGAAAAAGTGGAACAGCATAGAAACGAATTTGAGAAAAACATTATCTGAAATGGAGCAAAACATAAAATTAAACATCTCAGAAATCACAGAAAATGACAGTGCTTTGGTGGTATGTAATAATAGCTTTCAACTCCTGTCATTGGAACCAAAGCAGTGAGAAATGTAAAACTGAGATATGCAATGGTCTGCACACGGCTGGCCGGCAGGTAGGTTAAACTGGAAATGCCCTGACATAGGTAAAAACAGTATATGCCGTCACTCCAAAGATTTTTCTGTTTTACTGGAAAAATTACACACTTTAGCCACATGAGGAAGAGAGAGCAGGAAGATCTCCAGCTATGTCCTTAGAAAACAGCTCAGTTATTGCTCATACTAATCTGGTTTGGACCCCTACAACTAGCTCTTTCCAAGACAAAGCCAGAGGACAGTCATGGGTTCCCAGGTCTGAATATTTGGTGGAAATCTTAAGATTTCTGCCTTTTCCTGCTTGAATCTTGCTTACAAAGTTTCTTGCTTACAAAGGACTGCTCTACCATATAACTTTTCTTTGGTTGAATAGGAATGCAAACAGTTGGATTACTGAATAGGAATCTAACTTAGATCTGCAACCATTATCAGAAGACACATTATGTTGGTTTGGTCTTTATAGAGCAGAATAAAATTTTACTCCTGGAAATCAAAAAGGTTCTTTTCAGACCTTATTGTAAAGCTCTCATTCAAGTTCCAGTTAATTCAGTACCAAAACTCAAGGGCAGCAAGATCAGGCATTAATAGAATAAAGATCTAATTCTCTCTTAATAGAATTCCAACTTGTGTTGTCAACAGAAGTATTTTGAAAAGAGATCTGTGGGCAACATCAAAAACACTTACATACAAAATAAATATGCAGGGATTCTGTGACAAGAACACTATGGCTAATAGAAACATGAACTATTGTATTTTTGGAGTGTTAAGGAAATCAAATTACATACAGGTAGCATTACCGTGAGCACAAAATTACATTATAATTAAATTTCTAAGTAAAATTCTAATACATTAAATAAGTTAAAAATAACAGCAAAACAAAATATGTTTCACATTATTCTCACTTCCATGATTACAGTTCTAAAAATAATATGCAAAACATTATAAAAATGGCTTTTTTTTGTCAACAGTTTTCCAATAAAATTAATATAATTAGATGCATTCAAATTTTGTAGATGTTGAAAGTAGGTTGGTGATGAAGCATAAAATATTCAATCACAGAATCATAGAATAGTTAGGGTTGGAAAGGACCTTAAGATCATCTAGTTCCAACCCTCCTGCCACATGCAGAAAAGTTCTGCATGTGTAGTATCATGGTCTGCAAAAATATGAAGTAAATAGGTATTTGCATAGTTTGAACATAGCTTTCAAGGTATCACAAGGAAAGTGTGTTTGATGTGTTGAATGAAAGTGAATGGAAGTGACTCCAAACATATGGTTATCTTGAAAAAGTTATAAAGGCTTTTTCAGGCTTCTACAATAAAGCCATTTTAAGTGGCTTTCAGGTGTTCACTTACACATTATAAGCCATTTTCTTAAAATCTCAGAAAAAAAGGAAAAAATATGTATCAGTAGCATATATGTGGAGACTCACATTTAGAGAATCTGCTTATCTCCTTAGTTTCAAGTTCAGCTTTGTAAGTCTATTTCTAGTAACTGATATGTCTTTCCATTTTTATTCTCCTCCTCCCTCCAGTTCCTTCACTTTTGCCATTTATTACCTTTCACTTTGGGAATACACTTAATATCCCTTAAAAATATTTTGTGAGCCTCTGCTGCAAAGGTAAGGAAATAGGAGAATTCAACAGAAATGTCATCTGTTCACTTTGAATTGAACTCTAAAGGAATAAATTGTTGTGTTTTTTGAAACTGAATGGACTTCTCTCCCCAGATTTACAATTACTTTATTTCTTTGATAGGACAGAGAGTATGGGAGAAAATTGAAGCACTTTAAAAAGAAAAAGAAGACTTCCTTTCAATGAATAAAACTAAACTCTAGGAAATCCCTTTTTTTATCCAGTTCTCTCTTTTCAGATGTGCAACACTACCTTGAATTAATTTTCCAATAAACAACAAAGTATTCAGATGAGTCTCTGTTTCATAAACTACACTGAACATATTCAATTGGAGAAATGCCAGAATTGCTGTACCTTCTGAAGTCAAATGTATTTATGATTTTGAATAGTTATAAAGGGAAAGGCTATTTTCATAGAGGTTGAAGCTTTTCATTACCCCAAGACATTGCTTTCGAATTTTTTTTACTTTAAATAAAGTGTAACAATATGAGAATTAAAAATAATTTGGGCAAAAGCAGTGATTTATTATTTGAAGTTTCATTTTAACTATCAGATTGCAAAAAATCAAGCGTTCACATTATTAACTGTTGTCACTAATACTGCATTTCTCATGTTTCAGTGTGTTGATGTAAGTGTTGATTTCTGTAAAGGTCAGGAGACACATTTTGTTCCACCTTTTATACTAGTCTAGCATAGACTATACTAGCATTAAATGCTTGGCTGGAGGCAGTCACTGGGACTTTTGCCTTTCTCTTAAACATCTGCTATTAGTTATTGCCAAAGGCAAGATACTTTCTTATCTTGTATGGCAAATTGTAGGTGCTTTTTCTCTCCTCACAGGCAAATAGGTCTGTTTAAACAGATATATAGTCTTTGAAATGAGATGCCATTCACAAAGCTATCATGATAAAATGGAATAATACATGAACAATTCAAAATTCCTTTCTTTCTCTGAGGGGTTATCTTTTTTTTTTTTTTTTTTTTTTTTTTTTTTTTTTTTCCTTTTTTTTTTTTAAAAAAAAAAAACATATTTTTTTTTAAGTTTTTTTGGGGAAA
>JBAFWW010039568.1:29709-47296 GCA_036873685.1 Agapornis canus
ATAATATATTAAAAATTTAAAATTTCTTTTTTTAACTAAGGGGTTAATTTTTTTTTTTTTTTTTTTTTAATTTTACCCCAATTTTTAGGGAAAAAAAGAAAACAATACTGTTCCTTCAGGTAGTTCAGGGAACAATAACACAATTCTAGGCACCATTCTACAGGCCTGTTTGTTGTGAGAGAGAGCAATGATTCTAAGTGGGTAATACTGCCTCTGGGAGAGGCAGGGGATCTGCTGAAGGGAGGCAGGGTGTGTGTGTGTGTTAGTTCTTACCAATCTGGCAAGCAACACCTTGCCTTGTTGAATAATTACTGCTCTACAGGGACACAGCTACTCTTACAAGACTTTTACAGGTCTTCCAGACCTTAAAAGTCTGCAATGCTTGGAGTTCAGATCTTTTCTCTCAGTAGCAGAATCTCACTGCTCTTTCTGGGCACAGCATTCAGCAGGTACCCTGAATAGGTACTTCCTAATGTCCAGTGTAAACCTCCCCTGACACAGCTTTGAACCATTCTCCACTTCCCCTCTTCAGGAAGCTGTAGAAAGCAATGAGGTCACCCCTCAGCCTCCTTTTCTCCAAACCAGACTAACCCAGTGTCCTCAGTCACTTCCCACAGGACATGCCTTCCAGCCCTGCCACCAGCTTTGTTGCCCTTCTCTGGAAGCAGTCAAGTACCTTCACATCCTTCTTAAACTGTGGTGCCCAGACCTGCACACAGAACAGCGTGAGACCACACACACGTTAGTGCTGAACACAGCAGGATCAAAATCTCTTTTGACTGGCTGGTTATACTGTGTTTGATGCACCCCAGGATGTAATTTCCCCCCTTGGCTGTCAGGCACACTGCTGACTTGTATTGACACTGCTGTCAAGGAACACCCCCAGATCCCTTACTGCAGGGCTGCTCCACCTCTATGTAAATTGTCTCCCAGTTTATATTTGTGCCTAGCATTACTCGATTCTGGGTTAAGAATTTGTCATTTACATTTGTTAAAATTCCTCCTATTAATCACAGCCTAATGCTCCAGTCTATCTAGATCCCTCTAAAACGTACCTTGTCCCTCAAGAGAGTCAACAACACCTCTTAGTTTATTAGAGACAATTACTGTTACACAGCAACAATATGGGAAAAACGTGCCAAGTTTCAGTTCTCAGCCATCTCTGCAATCTGGAAGCCCTTCTCAACCACAAAAGGGTGTTTGTGCGATCTCTCTTGCGGAAGAGACTGCAACAGAATTCTAAATCTATTTCCAGTTTCACTACTTGCATTAAAACCTGATAGAGATCATTACTTTTAAGATAATAAAGTGAATTCAAGCACACACGAGTTGAAATCTTGAGAATAATTTTGAAAAAATGGACTCTATGGGAGCTGTTTTGCAAACAAATAGGAGTGAAAGGATGTGAGGGAAAAAAAACAGTGCAAGGGAAAAGGGGATGAAATAAAGCAAATGGTATTTAGATAAAAGGAAAGTAAAATTATAGCAAATAGTGAAGCTGAATAAAACAAAGAAAGTCTGTGAAAAACTATGGAAATCTGAGCTCGTTTTCTGTGCTTTGGTGGTGGTTTCAAACTCCTTTAGTGATAGGTTATACTACAGATCGGAACATTGAGAGAAGAGTTTAAGTTATGAGGTTTCATGAAAAACATTGAGCATCAGCATACAATGCGTTCTCAATTGTCCTTTCAAGGAGCATTAACCTAAGTATTTAAAAAAGCATACAAGCCCCTTTTTTCTTCTTTTTTTTTTTAATGTAAGTGGTATGGCTTTCATTCTCTCTAGGTGTCATTTTCCATGTGCTATGTCATGAGCTTTTTCAGATTTACAAATTTGTGGAAGGTTTGAAAATTAAATGCTGCTATTGATTAAATGTTCTGAGCTGTATATCAGCTCTTATTTTTATCAATACTTTGTTATTTCAGGTTTGAAACACTACTGATTTTTCCAAATGCATATAAGATTATCGTTCACTAAATAGTTCAGTTTTAAATACCTAACACTTTCATTTTGGAATTTTGTACTGGTTTCAGCTTCTTTGAGGCTGCATAATTACACTAGCAATGAGTGACCTGAATAATTCAGCTGCAAATCAATAAATCATACCCTGCAACACAAAAATGTGTGTTGTAGAATTTTGACATGAAGCTTCAATCTGTAGGCATTTAACATACAAGGAAGACAATTCAAAGTTAAATCTCCACACAGAAGAGGAATTGCTAATACTTTAAACATCTTTGTTGCACAGTTAAAAGCACCATGAAAGTTACTGTCTGCATGTTACTTCATGGTATTAAGAAAATAGTGTTCCAGATCCTTTGAAATGAGGTGGTTCCATACTTATTTTGTCTTTAATAAAACACACTTGATAACATAGCTCAGTGAAGAATGGAAAGATTCCTGTCATTTTAAAACAAGACCAAAAAGAAAAGTCTGTGTGAAGAACTGTTTGCTAAAGTTGGAAAGATTCCCAGATTTAAATGTCATCATTCAAGCACTAAGTAGCTGAATGAGAAGAGTTCTGCCTAGCATGAATTAATTTTTTAAGTGTTATATGGTACAAACACATATGCATACATTCATGCATTTTCTTAGTTTTTTATCATTTATGCTACATTTAGTTTAAAAGAAAAAGTATTTTAAACATAGATATACATGTATATATTTTTTCCTTTTATGTTGTCCAAGTTATTTATATATATTTTTCCTTTTATATTGTTCAAGTTTTTATCATACTCTCTTACTGAAAAAAAAAAAGGGAAAATATTTCCATCTATAAAGTTGTCTAATGTTGATTCTGTAGAAGCTGTGGTAAATAATATTAAAATGAATAATGTGTTATACGCTGTGTTTCTAGCAGTGAAAATGCATAGAAATGTATCTATACTTTGCAAAATAATTCATGTGCTTGCATATACATGTACTACTGGCTCTAAAGTACCTACTCAGAGCTTATGAAACCTTACATTTTTCTAAAGATCTGGAAGACTGATGATAAGCATTATTATTTCAGGGTTAAACAAAGAAATGATATAATAGGCATTCTTATTTCAGTGTTAAACCAAGAAATTACATGAATGTCTTAAGGCTAGGTATTGCGTTTAGGTACTTGGAATACTTGGAATACAATTTGACTGGGGTTTTCCTGTTGGTGACGGAGGGTGTTGACAAGTCAAAGCCAAAAGTTCAAAGCAACCTGGAGCCAAATAAGGAGTGACTGAAAACTTGAAAATTGTTTGCACAGGTGGCAGGTCCCTTTACTAACATTGTCAACTGTCTTCTGAGTAACAGCCTGCAGTTTGTTCTAAGTCTGTTCAAGGGTCCTGGAATAAAAGAAAAGATGAGGTCTCCCTCATAGAATCATAGAATAGTTAGGGTTGGAAAGGACCTTACGATCATCTAGTTCCAACCACCCTGCCACAACCAGGGACACCTCACACTAAACCATGACAGCCTACTGAATCCAGAGCCTTTGACTGAGCTCTGAATTATGTAACTATACAGCCTTGCAAAGAAAACAACACAACTGACATAGAAAAAGAGTTCTTCAGTATGTATTTAATTCTAAAACTTTACTCTTGTTGAGTTAATGGAACTTCAAAGAGATTTAAACATAAAATTGAAGTGCTTCACCAAAGCACTATCAATCGAAATAAAACTTCTTGTTCTGGAACCAGTTTATACCATGGGAAATTCTGGAGGACTTGAAATAAAATTTGAATGGCATGTTCTATATTTTGAAACCCAGGAATTTTCTTTAGTAACTTTATGGCTAACTTAATTTCTTAATACACTTTCCCACTTCAGTAATAAAGCTATTACACTCCATATATTTTTTACCAGAATCTTGGAAAATGAAACTTGAATTGTTCTTTACTTTATGTGTGGTAGATACCTACTTCAATCTTTGTTGGAAAACTTCTAAACAGTACTTTAGATACTTAGATAGCAGCAAATCAATTTCAACTGTGTTAATTACCTCTTACCCATTTCCAGAATTTTTTTTTGACGAAAGGTGTTTTTCCAGAAGGAATATTGATGGTTTTTTAGTACATTTTATTCTGTCCATCTACTTATACTGTATTATGCTATATTATTTTACACCAAATTATATATTCTAACAGAAAAGCTACCAAAGTTAGAAAACTTCAGTGTGTGAAGACTCCTAATTTTCATTCCTCAGAAGAAAATAATATATACGTGCATATATATATATATATAATATGCATACATATTCTAAGAAACGGGAAGACTCTTTCTAAATTTACTCACATTCTCAAGAATTTCATTCCCAGAAGCAAAGTACTTATTCATTTCACAATCTTGCTAGTATCAACATGTTTTTGTTACCACTAATATAAATCATCAAGGCTTATTTTGGCTTCATAGGTAATTTGCTTCCAGCTCATTTAATAATTTAGAATAATCAGTAGCGTTTAAAATCTTAACAATTTTGAAGTTGTATTACAATCAAAATGCATTTAGATTGCTGTGCAATTCAACCTTACAAATCACCAGCCAATCAGCACCCCCGATGTTGTGAAGCACTCTTATTTTGCTCTAAGTGTTATCTCATGCTGCTCTTAACACATTTGGAAATTGAGAACATTGACTGCCTTTGGTGCCTGCCTCTATTCAGTGTTTAATGTCTGAGACTTCACCACTATTCTGTTCAATTTGGTATGGCATTTTAGCTGTTGCTATCTATGCAGTAGTCCTTTTCAATTCAATAAATGTAGATTCAACCACACATTACAGAGAAATAAATTTTGAATGAATGCATTTTGAAATGTGGGAACTCTACTTAGTGTCTGTTTGACTCCAAGGAAATTATGAACTTCAAGATAGTTTTAAGTCTATTTAGATTTCAACAGCATGATCATCACTACATTGCCTAGGAAGCTGGGGAATGGATCTGGCTGGGGTTTTCCATTCCAGAGCAAGCATAGAAACAGCAAGAATTAATTCTGTGGCCTCCATAATGATTCCTGCCTTCCAGTTTATGAACTTTGGAGGATCTGGACAGGATTTTTTTACATTGTTTTGTGTCATCCAGATAGATTTAAACCTTTCCTCTTCCTGTGAGATAATAATA
Organism: Agapornis canus; assembly: GCA_036873685.1. Taxonomy (NCBI): domain Eukaryota; kingdom Metazoa; phylum Chordata; class Aves; order Psittaciformes; family Psittacidae; genus Agapornis; species Agapornis canus. The sequence goes on from JBAFWW010039568.1 coordinate 34,805, forward strand.
ATGAAAAAAAAAAAATCCCAACCATCTCACTCTTTTGACCTTCGCAGCATTTTTGTTTCTCTCTTTTGAGTACATTTGTAAGAAAATGTAGTGCTTCTGTTAGACTTTTCTGGGTTTTTTTGTTATTGATTTTTGCTTTTGTCTGCAAATAATATTTCATTTCCATTAGAATTCTAATTGTCTGATTTGAGGAACCATATAAACTTGTGAAAAAACAAGTCTGTAAGATAATAGCTAACAGTATACAGTTCTGTATGTATTCAAGCTTAAGGTAGGTATACCTTTAAACATTAACATTGCTTATTTAAAATCACTAACAACACTAATGCAATTTGCTTAAAATTTTGTTCTCCCTAGTAATCAAAAGCTTTAATTTCTGAAAAAGAAAAAAAAGAGATGAAGCACATGCACCTATTTCAACTGCCCAACCGCCAGCACGAGAAGCAAAACAACTCCATTTAATTTAAATTCTTTTTTCTTAGTGTGTAGTCCTTTAGTGCTAATATTCCACAAATGCCATGGCAAGGCTTGATATCAGGGGTTTTGATCTCATGGAATGGAACACTCTGGATAACTTCATTGAATGTACAAATAAGGAAGTGAATAAAAAAATGACAATATTTCAAGCTAAATCCTCAGCACTTCTCTAAAGTCAACCTAGTTAGGGTGTATGTTCTCCATCTAAAGTATCATCTTGTGTGTTTTCTTTGCAGTTCAGCTGAAAGGAATGTACTTTCACTCTGGAATTATTTTATTGGAGATGAAAAGAAAGATTTAATCAACTGATTTTTGCACTTAACTATCAGTTACTCTTGAAGGGGTGGTATTACTGTTTTGCATCTAAAATGTTAAGAAGATGCCCACACTGTAAATACATACAGGAATGTAATGTCTTGCTTGAGAAAACAGAGAAGCACAGTATACAAAGACTTACAGCTACTCATTTTCAACTTACATCTTTTGTATAGCAGTGATAACTTAGATAGCTCTAGATATTTCTGTGTATTGCATTGTATAGCATACAGAACTATGAAGAAATTTAAGTTTCAGCACATTTTTCTTTCTCCAATCTACTACCAGTTTTACATATCCCACCTATGTAGGCCTATTCTTCTTTTAAATGTCTAAGCTTCCGGTACCTCTCTCTCATCCAAATCTTGGCCTCTGTCAAAGACCTCAAATGGCTATCCATGAATGGCTTCCTGAACTCATCTAATTTAAATGCCTCACCATGACTCTTGTCTAAGTCACCTCCTTGGCTTCCTGCTGCAGCTCCTGAGCAACCCTTCCCAAATCTCTCACTTTCTTCTGCTCACCTAATCCTTTAGGCACTTCAAACCTTCTTTCTCATCCTTCAGTCTCACCCTCCTTTTCCTCCAATGGCCAGACATCCCGCTCCTCCCTTGCCTGGTTTCCCTGCTTGGAGAGCAGCCCCTGTTAGTCGTGAGACAGCTTGTTTCTCAAACCCAGTTTCCTCATTCAATACCTTCCCCTAAGGCTTATGATAATTTGCTTCCCCAGCAACTTCTCATCCCATCAAAGCACTTTTCCATTCAAATTAGATGCCTCTTTGCAGATGTTCCACATGGTTTGGATGAGACAGAAAAGGCACCAAGAGCATTTGAGGCACAGTCTTACAGACTGTGCTTTTTAGATCAGGTACCAGGATCTGACAGTAGCTGAAGGAGCTCAGAGCTAGCTGGAAGGAAGGTGGAGTCCCATGCAGCCTTAGGCTGGGACATGCTCACCGTGCAGAAAGTTCAAGAATTCCAGCTAGTAAGATATTTCCACTTGCCATTTTACTCAGCATTATGCTGGTTTGGATTTGCAGTTTTAGCCAAATGCAGGCAGCTATTCACAAAGGTGGAAAAAGGCACATCTCCAGTGAGCTTCACAATTCTGCTTCAGGGATTTGTAGTGCTTGGGCTTGTTAAAGACAGGGGTGCCAGAATTTTGCAATATAAGGAAAACTGTATACTAGTCCTTTTCCCTAGTTGTCAGATAGGGTATAAGCATTTTTCACTAAAAGCACATCAGCCTAAAGCACACACTGGTATGACACATTTTGCCTTGGTTGGTTAAATTTTGGCAGAACTATAAACACCTCGAACACCATTCTTACAGTAGGAACTTGTACAATACTGAAAGATGCATGTGTGTGTAGGAAATGTATGCACACATACACACATATATGTATGTGCTCCATATACATCTGGTTTGGTATATTTCTAATGGTGTAACTTCTTCCCTAACGTTTCATCTAAAATTAATAGTATTCTTCATAAAGCATCCATCTACAAAAAAAGCAAGCTGGAATGTGGCAGAGAACAAATCTCTCAGAGTCACATAAAACAGATTAGATGACCACACAGGATTCTCCTAGTGTAAAATACTAATTTAAAATAAATTCTGACAACATACATTATTTCTACTGTGTGGATCACCCTTGCTGCATATATGATTTTATTACTTACTGTTAAACATAGTAGCAGATGTCCTTTTACACCTCTTGGGGAAAAAAATTAGAATGGATTATTCAAAAGATTTAAGTCCCTTTGAGACATGGCCCTTCCAGCAATACTATAAATTCTTTTTCACTCCAAGGTTAGATGCTGTGTTGGCCTTGATTTAAAACCCAGGATTCTGTGGAAAATGGCATTGATATCCAGCTCTGACAAATTGAATTGGTCTCAAGGTATTGAAGGATGACTAATAAATCTGTGTCTAGATCCTGAAACTTTTCTACACTTGCAATGAGTCTCTTTCTTCTTGAGACATTTGAGATACTGTTAAATATTAAAATCATGTCATACCAGTGATCTATTTAATTGACTTAAGCAACATTTAATATTTTCATTCAGGATAGAATTGGAAACTTTAATGAAGTTTGAGTGAAAATGTCTTGCATGCATGTTAGTAACAGCTATAATTTGCTTTGGGTCAATTCTACTAAACATTTCATCTACTGAAGCATACAAGAAAGAATTTTCATGTAAATAAAGAGGATTACATGTGCCAGACTGCTGGCATATTTCTAGTGTCAGAAAACTTGTTTCTAAGAAAGAATCAATATATATTCAGTAGTCAAAAGAGAATCACTGGGGTTTGACTGAAACCAGCAAGTGAGAGGCTTATACTTTGCCATCACATTTATATTCAGTTGTAGACTTTTCTATAAGAGCCTGTTGGTCATCCTGCATGCTAAACAGACCATCTGAAGGATGCATAACGCAATGAGATGACTTTGCAATGGAGTAAGGATCCTAAGATTCAAGTAAGTTATTTGCAAGTTTAAACTGGATACTTACTAAAATATTAAATCATATTTTGAATTGATGTCTTTTCCTTTTTAATTTCAGCCTAAAGTGGACTTCCCTTAAGGAGCCCCTTTACTTCCCTTATGAACCCTCCTTTGATCAAATAATAGCTAGAAACTGCTATAGTAGTTGTGTACTGGAAAGCATCCAAAGATGGACAAAGAATTACATAGCAGCCACTAACCTTCTTGTCTCTCTGCATGGAATTCCAGGTTTTTTAGTAACTAATGGAAAACCAGTAAAAACTCTTTTTTCTACTTACTTATTTCTGGGTGACCACAAAAACAAACAAACAAAAAATAACCCAAAACAACCATTCCCCAAAGTCTTATAATCCTTCAAATAGTCCATGTACCTCTTTTTATATCCTTTAACCTTGATCGTTAATCCTGTTAATGATGCTCTGTTCCCTATCCCCTATTAGACATACTTAGTTTTTAAGACTACAAACTGTGATCTTGTGCACCTTCAAAAATACCTAGATTGTAAATAGAGGGGGGAATAATAAGTACATTTGTTTGCTGAATAAAAACAAAAGGCTTTTTCTTATTTCTCTTTTTAAAACAAAATGTTGCTACCAATTGAACCTGAAATAAGCTTGAGTGTAAGGAGAAAAAAAGTTAATGCTACAATTCTACTGTTAACTCATCTCAGACTATACCCTGAGCCAATCAGGTCAACAACCTTCTGAAACAGACTCAGGAAAGCTTTGTCAGGAAATCAGAAATCTGTTCAAAACCAGAAAAGAAATTACCCATCTCTAAGTCACCTGTGTAAAAAGAGTTAAAAAAAAAGCATTTAGATCTTAACACAGCTCTTCAGTTAATTAAAACCAAATGGATGCAGTGTACATCTATGGAAATACTCTTCCAGTTTTCATTATTTTGCCTATTAAGTGCTGCTATTGACTGTTCCGAAGCTGGTAAATTGTGGAAAGTCATATAAAGCACAAGGTCACTGGCTGGCAAATGTTAATCTCTTCTGTTACCCACAGTCAGGGAGATTCTGAATGCGAACATCTGTTAACAGAGAAATTCGTAATTACAGTAGGATCACTCCCAGGATTTATCTGGACAGAGCGTGTTTCTCGTTCTTCTATTAGTCTGCTTTCAGAGTCCTCACATAATAGCTATCAAAGTGCATCTGACACATAATTTTGAGTGCGGTCTCACAGTAACACTTCTGTGACCTTAGAATCGTAGCTCTGGGGATTTTGCCTGTGAAAGAGAGCCCATAATTATACAAGGCTTGGAGCCTTACTTCCATAATATAGAAATAATTTGGTACAACTGCTGAATCAAAACATCTGGTCTGTTTTCCCTCCTGTTGCCAATCCTATTCTTGGTATATGGTAGCTTCAGCTGTGGGTGAGAGCAACACACTAGCAGCCACAGGGATTCTGGTGCTGAGGCTGTGGTGATAGATGGATATATAATGTACAGGGGAAATCTCCAAAAGCGCATCTTAAATTGGCCTGCACATGCAGTAGGAGTGCCTAAATTTAAAAAGGAAAAATGTTATCATGTTAAGATGTTATCAGGAAATCTGTTCCAGGATCTGCAAGACCCATTCCAGAGCCTGTTTTCCTTTCTGGTTCAATGGACACCATGGCATAAGGAAAATGCAGCACCAGATCCAGGAAATTCTGTAAAGGCAGAATTAAATGTTGACTTTGAGGTTGTGGGGGCAAGGCTGGATCAAAGTGACTTCTGCCACAGAAAACAGAGGGTTTAAAGGAATAACTGCTGCTTCCGTTTCTGGTGGGGAAGATGTTAAAGTTGGGGCAGAAGGTTTATTCTGTGGCCTGAGCCCCTTTGTTGATAGCTTGACTTCCAGAGTCCTAAATGTTCATAACATTGAGACAAGAGGGTGTCACTGTAAAAAAGAATCACTGTCCCTGCTGAAGCATAGAGCCTGAGCCTTGGATTCTAACTGGGCCAGGCAGCCTAGCTCTTCATGTGCTGCACAGACCTTTGACTTTATTTCTTCTCACCTTTTGGGTTGCACAGGATCTTCACTGACTCCACTTGGGTGGAGGAGTTTAACTTTTGGATATTACAGTGCCACTGGAACATGGAATAGGACAATTTGATCGTTTTCTCTATCAGTTTGTGCACATGGTCCATACTGTATTTTAAACACTATTACAAAGAAAACAAAATACTGGGGTTTTATTATGTAAGCTCCAAGTCCTTTTCAAAGGATTGCAATTGTCAAAGTTGAGGGTTTGGGCTTTTTTGGGAGGGGTGTTTTGTTTTGCTTTATTTTGTTTTGAATGAAGCATAAGCATTGTTACTCAACAGAAACTTTACAGAATTTAATGCGATAGCACTATTTAAAGGGAAGACTATATTAATTCACAGAAAAATCACTGAAGGTACCCTTGAACAGATAAATGGATTTTACTGGGTAGAGACCAAGAATGGTAAATTCTAGATCCCAGGATCTGATCACTGAAAGAAAATTGTGTATCTCCTTTTCCAAGGACTTTCTGTCAAAGGTTATAGATTAATTAAAACAGATCAAAGGGATTTTGCTTGATAATTGTAGACAGATTTCTTTTTGAATGGAGAAAACTGCAGAACAGAGAAGCTGATTTCTCAGGAACAGAAATTCTCTGACATATTTGAGAAATTTGACTCAAATTCCCTAAAGCATCAAGCAAACACTGGGCACCAGCACCTCCTACATCTGCAGCAAAAATTCTAACCATTCTATTCGCAAATGAGTTAAAATCAGGATCTCCTCCAGGAGATCCCCCTCAGGTCTCTTCAAGTCTTACAGCAAATGCCTGTATGTATACAGATCCTCTGTAAAAGATTTAGATTTTAGGTTACTTTCGACTATGCTGTAGGTGCATGACCACCAGAAATGGGAGTGATGTCAGTTATATTGCTGTATTTCTTGACAAGCAGCTCTAGTCCATTCTTCTGGATAATTCTTCTGAAGTCCATGACTCTTGCCCTGAGTTGCAGTGATCCTTCATACTCAGCTCTATGCTTTGAATTCTCTGAGGGCTATACAGTGAAAATGAAAGCCAACCAAAAATGTTGAATTAATGAATACATAGATGCTCAAGTATTTTATTCATTCCCACTTTCAAATATGAGTGATTGGAGTTTTCTTCTGATGAACAGTAGGAAACAAGTGACTTTTTTTCATAAATTACTTTCCTCCCCAAATATCTGGAGACATGAATGGAAGAACATGAGTGCCGTAAGACAACTGAGTGCCTGTAAGACTAACAGCTGTTCAAGATTCAATAAAGGATTTTACCAGACTGCTATAATCTGAAAGTCTCTGGGGATTCTTCTAGAGCTGAACTACAGTGATGAAGGAAGCAGTCAGGGGTTTTTTAGAGAAACAACATGGTATTTCAACCAGAGTTCAGCTTCACAACAGGGCATCCTCACAGCAAACTTCTTCCCTTTCCTTTGCTTCTGTCACTGTGCTTATAGCAGACTATCATTATAGTCTTAATCTTGAAACTCCAGTTTCCATTCCCCAAAATGTGTGGAAGAGCTCTAAAGTTCCCACATTTTTTAGCAATAACAACAACAGAAGTTTAAAATCTCAGTTTGACCAGTACTGGAACAATAAAAAACAGTTGGGAAATTCTTTTTTCCTTTAAATCTCGCTGAAAGTTTCTTTATATGTGCAAAGCAAATTATTATAATTCATTAATAGAAATTCTTAAATGAATTTAATTACTTTTAAGTTGTTTCTTTCACTTTCATCTTCCTTTTAGGTACTGCATCTTGGCATCTTTTGCTCATAATATATGTTGCCATGAACACTGCTTTCAGTCCTTGCACTGTGATTTAACCCTTTCTGTTCCTGACAAATCAGCTTTTCTGTCTTCAAACATCAGGCATTTTCTCAGGAATTCCAGACATGTTCTGCCCAACTAGCAGAACTGGTTATTTTCTGTCATCTGAAATTCTGGTATATATATTGCAGGATATTAACCTTTTCTTTCAAATCTGCAGATCTTTGTATTCCAGCAGTGTGGGTGAATGAGGCATCAATGGTATGAGGTATCAGTGATAAGCAGAACCTAGGAGTCCATGAAGCACATGTGGGGTGCATGCAAGGGGCAACTGTAACAATGTTCATAGCTGCCTTTTTTCTGTTCTGTATACACAGGAAGTCTTTCCTGTTGCCAAAGGGCATGTTTTTAAATGCTTTGTTGTCGTTGAAAGGTAGGGGACAGATAACATTATAAGGAAATCTCATCAGGCAGCCAGAGGATAGAAATCCAGTCTAAAGAATACAGGATACAAAAACCTTTAGCTTTTCACAGACTAAGATTTATTTATTTATTTATTTTAGTATATTTATATATACTAAATATATGATATATATTTATATCACAGGGTGGTCTTTGTTAGCCTCTCCAACTCTGTGGAAAGAGCACTGGGTCTAGTAACTGAAAAGGTATGGTCATTGACAGAAGGTTTAAGTTTCTTTTAGATGGAAAAAAATGTATAGGATCCATACTCTGAAACAGAATTAACCTACCGCTGTTATCAGCTAACTATACTACCCTGTTTACCACCATCATGCTGGAGAGCTGCCTGTTCCTAGTGCGGAGGCAGAAGAAGTGACACTAGAAGTTATTTACATTTATGTCAGCAGAGATATATGTAATGGGACATCACTAGGTTAAGTTTTCCTCATCTACTATTGCACACAACTTAGCTCAGTTGTTCTTCCATTCTGTGGACAAACACTGTAGTTAGGGTGCCTGCACTGTTTAGATACAGGGCACTATAACCTATGGTTGAGAAAAGTGGCTAAGTTTGCAGGAAACAGTGTTTGCAGTGCCTTTAATGCTTGTTCCCAGGCTCCTGGTTACAGGATCCTCTGGAGAAGGAACTGAGGAATATAGCTGTAAAACTGCTTCCCATGCTATTTCACAGCATATGTGAATGGAGTCAAAGTAAAAGGGGCAGAGTTGATTTTGAGTGCAACATAAAGCAGTGTGGGCATTTATGCAGTGATGGAACTTGGCAGTGATCACAGGAGTGTGCTGTCACTCAGGTTGTTGTCAAAAACTCTCTAACACTGTGTCCAAACTACTCAGCCTGGGGTATCTCCCATGGTCTTTGGTGAAGCACATACCAGATGTATATTGACTTACTGCAAGACAAGACATGGGCAGTTTCTTCTGCTCCTCTTCTTCCTCAAACCACTGTCTCCATGACAAGGAAGTTGGAAGTACAGGTCCTATGGGAGCTTCAGTGTGTTGCAGAGCTCTGATGGCAATCACTGGCAGTGCAACTGACAGAGAAACTGGCTGACAGTCTAGTCATAGTCTCAGTTTGTGGGCTCAAACACAGCACACCAAAGAACTTCTCCCAGTGTTCAATGTGGTGCCTGAGGAGCAGCCATAAAATCCTGCAGATGAACAGCAGTAAATGCCAAGCTGGACCTATAATAAAATATAACTTGCTCTAAGAGGTCTTGTACAGAATCTCACTTCTAATTGCTGAATTTGAATTCTTGGGCATACCTCAGAACCTTAATTTCTCTTTTCCTGCTTTGCAAACCTGTGACTGATCATTCTTTCTGAATTCTGAATACCTGTGCTTTGTTGTTGAATCTGTTTGATTAAAAAGCTGTGCATGACAAACTCAAAAGAGCTTCATTAGAAAGCATGTTTTCAGGAAGAAAAACTCCAAAGAATTTCACATCACAACAACAAAAGAAATGGAAACTTCCCCTTCCTGCATCCCCAAAGATCTCAAGGTTTCTCAGAAATTCAGAACATTTCCCCAGGTCTTCTATCCCCAGCAAAGACAGTCTCCGGTTCCCTTTAACACACTGTCTAATGAAAAATAGTAAGTACTCTAATATAAAAGATTTTTAATCATCCAAAGTGGTGGCTCTGTAGTACAAATCAAGGAATTAGCAGCAACTGATTTTACACAGGAGATAGAACAGAAGTGCCTTGGGGCAAATCGAAAGCCAATCTGTAATTCTGTTAAACTGCGAGGCTGAATTTCAGTCAGTGTAAAACTTAAACATGATTTTCATAGTAATTTCATATGTAAAGTGCCATACTTTTAGTCAGAATAAATTAAAATGCACCTTTCATTGTTAAATATTATTAAAAGATTAAAATGACCATGTCTTTCTTTTCTAGATCCTTCTTTCTGTAGTACACAGCTTTTGTATTAAGACAGTGTCTCCTTTGATATAAGTGATGTTTTGTATTCTTTCACAAGACCCTTTATCAGGTGTGAAAAATTGAATGCAATGCTTTTTTTATGGCACTTTTGTTCTTCTGTTAGCTCCGGAGGCAGGTTTAGGGACAGGTATAAAAGGGGAAGAGAAGAGAACAGAAGAGGGAAAAGGGAAAGGGAAGAAAAAGGAAAAAGACCTTGAAACTTATGGGTATTGTAGTGGATATCTGTAGTTACTATGGAAAACTACTGAAAAATACATTTACTATAATACTATGACCTGTATCTGCACTGGACAATAATATAATCTGATTTCCAGAAATGAGAACATTATAAATATCTTTGTTTATGAGTAAAGCATTATGAGATCAAGAAAAAATGAATTGTTACACATCTCTTTTTTCTCAGCAAATGTTTAGAGAGAATGGGGCAATGTATCAAGCTGAAGGGGTAAGATTTTGTTTCCTTATTGCATTACAGCTACATGACAGTGCAGGCTTTTCTGAGGGCTTAAATGAAATTCATAGAGATGTTTTGTATCACTAGTCTTTTGCATCATACAGGGACATAATATTCTAGAAACATTTTGCTTACCTGAAGCAACAAAGAAGCATTTGATTAATCTATCTTTTAATACGTGGAGGTTTTGTAATATATAGTTAGTCACTGTGCAGACTTTTATGATGTAGTTTCTCATCGGCATGACGGTCCTACCAATTTCATCCTAAATTACAACTCATTTTAATTTGATTCTAAATTATAACTCTTGTTAATTGTGAAGGGGAAAAAAATACAGAATAGCAGGGCAAGTATGCAGCAAGCATTAAAGAGTCCAAAGCCAACATTAGGCTGTTTTGTAGTCATGCAAATCTGGGTGTGGGTCACTTGGCATATGAGTGGGTACATTGTCACATATCTCTCTATCTCCAGCTACCCTGTGCAAATGAAAGCCCTTGCATTGTTCTAGCAGCAGTTTTAATCTGAGTGTGAATATTGTCTAAAGCATGTTACAATCACGCTGTTGATAGTTTTAGAGTGGATACCAGTTTGGTCAAAAAGGATTTTGAGGCCAGTGCAAATCAAATCTAGGGCCCTTAAAAATGTGATCACAATATAGTTAATCTGGCCACAACTGCTTGTGTATTCACAACCTGACGTTGCAACAAAATTAGGTAATTTACAAATACAACAACTGGATAATTGAACGTGCAAGATTTACATATTCAAATACTTGTACCTGAAAATATTGTGGGGTATTAGTTAGAAGCTTATTCAGAACAAAGTATTACAGCTTAGGAGTTATAACGCATAATCCTATGGAAACATAAAATCTCAATCGTGATTAAAAAAACCAACAACCAACTGTCTGAACCCTAACAGCTGGTAGGAAAGGAATAAGAGACAAATATTTGCAATGTAAGCCTCTGTGGTACACCTGCATTTTGGTACAGTAAAGTTCTGGTTGTTCAGTGCCAGAAATTATGTGATAAAATTACAAAAGATACAGCTAGGAATAGCAGCAATAATCACAGAAGTTATTTGAGCTGTGTGGTAGTGAGACTGTTTAACCTGGAAAGGAGACAGCTCAGGCAAGTATATTAGTAATCTGTAATTGTGGGTGGCACATGGAGCAATTATTCAGAACACAGGAAAGAAGAGGCTTCAAATGAAATTATTATATGACAGGAAGAAAAAATATCCCTATATTTGTCTCATACTCTTGAGACTTTGTCTCATACTCCATACTACTTGGATCACCTCTGTAGAATGATACTAGATCAAACAGATACTTGGTTTCACCTAGTCTGTTGTTCTTCCGGGGACTTTTTCATATGATAATTTCATGTAAGTGTTTGTATTAAATATTTATTACAAAAATCACTCTTGTCTTGAAGCATACCATTGGTAATTCAAAGGTGTGATAAGTGCAAAACAGCACCAGATATCTTCAGATAATGCCTTTTTCCATTCCTACTATACTATTCTAAGGGGAAAATATGGCCTTCTAAGTTTCCTAGGAAGAGGCAGATACAGAAGTGTTTTTGAAGTACCTTAATTTATATAATAGCATGTTCAAGAGCAACTGTGAAATTTCGGTTTTATGGCTGAAGTGAGGGTTTTTTCACAACTGAGTTAAGGTTTCTAAGCACATGTACCTTCTCCCATAAACCAAGGCTTCTAAATTCACTTGTAGATTAATTTTAAGCACTAAGTTTTAAGAATCTTGCTATAGGAGAATTTGATATCTGATAACAGATATATAAATTATTTAAATTTTTATTAACTTTGATTTCTTTCTTTTTGTTTGTTTTTTAAAATTTAAACTTTGGCAAACAGTACCTTTGTTTCTGTAAAAAATAAATGAGCATTAGAGATGTTTAAGTGGGCATTTCATATTATTTTCACTGTAATTCTCAGTTTATTCTTAAATGAATTCTACCATTAAACTGTAATTAAGCCCATAGGCTGCTTGATCTACAGTTTAAATATGTTCTTGAATGTCTTGTTTGAAGGGAAAGGATATACAAGGTTGGCAGAATAGATTTTATATGGATTTTCTACAGTCATAATATAAGAGGTTTCACATACAAAACTGTCTAAATAGTCCCTGAATAAAAACTCAGGGTTTTTTAAATTTGAAACTAACTCCAGTGATACTGCTGGTATGGAGTTATGTTGGTATGCTGGTACTCTCCTTCTAGAAGTTTCAGGTCCAAAATTGAAGTCCACTGGAGGATTTCCAACTCTAGATGACCAAAAATGTGTATTTAGCTAATTAGATAAAGTCTTTCTGGAAACCCATGAAGAAAGAGCAAGTGAACAGGCTGTACTATCACCAGGGAGATTCTATTCCTGCTATCAAAGAACTCAGGATACAGATGAGTTGCTAAAATATGCCCACATGTGCCCCTTCCCCGCCCCCCCCCTATCCCTCGATTTGGCATCATTTCGACTCCCAACCCCCCCCCCAAAACCCGCCCTTCAAA
>JBAFWW010039569.1:11412-26600 GCA_036873685.1 Agapornis canus
TATTTTAAAATAAAAATAAAAAAATGTTAAAGAATTCAAAAAAAAATTTTTTTTTATAATTTTTTTTTTTTTTTTTTTTTTTATGCTTAGCCTTTTGGTTTGACATTTGACATTACTTGTGAAGAGAAAGAGTAAATAAAACATTTCTGAAACTTGAAAGAGATTTTGCCTCGGATGAAGTCAGAACAGGAAGGTCAGGTCAATTTTTATTGAATCAGTCCAGTTTCCCATCCTTTACTGAGATACAATTTCTGAAGCTGCTGCCTTCTAAGATGTCTCATTTTAGCAGTTCTGCAGATGAGAGAGAGTTGAGAATACCCAAGGATTTTCATTCTGTAGGCTAGAAAGTTGATACAGCCACAGACTGAACTTAGCTAGAAGGAATTTATGCCTGCCAAGTGAACAGAAAATTAGTATTGACCCTGAAAAAGCTCTTCTGTAGTTGGTGAATTTGTTTATTTGCACTTTAGCACATCTCAGATAATGAAGGCCTTTGAAGCACAATAAGCAAATTACAACCCTGGTGTGAATGGGCACAATGCCACTGACACCAGTCAAGAGATGCCCACTCACATCAGGTTTGAATTTGGCACATTTCCTTTGTCAATGGCAAAACAATATTTTCAAGAAATTTCCTGGCAGAAGCTATGTTGCATAGAAAATGCATTCATTTAATATGTTTATTTGCATAACAGATATGAGCTTCAGCAGAGTTTATTATTCATTATGGAATCTCATTCCCTTCCCAGCCAGCAGCCAGATGCACATCAGAAAGGGTAGTCAGAGACTTTTAGAACTGAAGGGCTTTTTTCTTATCTGACTGCTAGGCCAAACCCTTCAAAAATAAAAGTTCAGCAATAGATAAATATAAGGTCCTATTCAGACAATTGTGTGGCTTTCAGTAACGCTGTGTGTTCTCTGGCTCTCCTGCTGATGCAGTCTTTGATCCTGAAACAATCTCAAAGAAGTTAACAGGAGCTCATCTTTTAATCAGGTAGAGACATAAATATGGATTTAGGTGGTTAATTTTAGGCTTCTATTTTCAAAAATCTCTCCCAGACTATCAGAAAGGCTGATCATTCAACTGAAATCTTCTAGTAAGAAAAATTCCTATAAGAGATGGAAGATAGTGTGTTTCTACGGGTAGAAACTTTAATTTCCTTTACTACCCTGTATAAAATTCTGATTATTGGTAGATGCTTGGTCAGATAGGACATATGGACAGACTTCTGAGGGTCCATGAGGTCAGTGCTATATAATTTTCTTCAGGTAGCAGGAAAATTAAATTACTCAAATGTGTAAAGAAATTTTTCCATAGTTATGAAAAAACCAAAAACCAAAAAACAAACAAACCCCCCCAAAAAAAACCAAAAAAAATCCCAAACAAACAAAAAAAAAAAAACAAACCACAAAACCAAAACCAAAAACCAAGAGGAGAAGGTTGAGAAGAGAAACTGAAGTCTTTTGGAACAGCAGAGAATTCTCCATTATCCAAGAGCTCAGACATAGAGTACTATGCAGCATCTTCTTCTTGCTTCTTTGTTTGTGTTTTTTTGGTGGGTTTTTTAATTGATTGTTTTGTGGTTTTTTTAACATATACTGCAGTTTGAAAAATGTGGCATGATGTACTACAGAGAAGGGAAGGTTCAAAGACCAAGTGAACTGAAGAGATGGATGATGAGACAAAAGTGTTACAAAGGAAGACAACAAGCTAATGAGTCTACCCCTGATGTCAGGATATCTGGAGGTTATTTTCAACATTCCATGCCATTGAAGACCTACAGTGGAAACACTTACTGCAGTAGTGACTGTGCAGTGTGGAATGAGCTTCATGTCCTCTAAAACATACACTAACAGTTAAAGCTGTGTTAAAAAATGCACATCATTTTTTAGTTCTGTTTTAATAAATGCAGGAACAAACATTCCTCTTTATGGTTTCAAAAGATGGAGCACAAAATTTTTTTATAAGCCCTGTTTCAGGGCAGTTATTGAGGCCATGAATTTTATTTCCCAAAGCTACATGTGCAGATTGTTAAACTCATGTTCTTTCATATCCATCATATTCACCAAAGACCCAGGACTGAAAAAGTAAGCTTCAAGTTATACATTGCCTGTTTTTACAGGTGACTACTTTAGTACACAATGACAAATAAGAACTGTCATCATGGAATTGAGAGGAAAACATTTTAAACATTTCTTATATTTCTGTAGGAAGAAAACAGCAATTATGTGAACTCAAAGAACAATAGCTTCTTGGGTTTTATTGTTTCGGTATTTTTTTTTTATGCAAACACTGTGAGAATTTCTGTGGGAGCTTTTCTGTCTATGAAGCTATAAATAGTTCAGAAATATTTTAAGGATTCTGGTGCATTTTAAATGTGCCCATTTGGTTTTCTGTGATGAATCTGCTGGTAACTAGATATGATATTTGTAAAATTGGAAATGTGAATATTTATGACTAAGTTTTTTCTTTTCTACTTTTTCAATCAGTAAAAAGATGTGTATGCAATCAATTGAAGGAATTAATGAATTCCATTCCTAAATGAAACTATTTCTAGACCAAAAGCTTAAGAACGGTTTTTCAATTCATCTTGGAGGGCTTTTGGTCCCTGCCTTTGAATATTCTACCTTGTTTAACATAAACATGATGTTGTATCAGGATGCCAAATTCAACCAAGAGTGAACATATACCTTTCTGGTAAGTATGAACAAGAACAAGACAAGAACAAGACAAGAACAATAGCAAGGTGCTTGTTATATACAATACTTATCAATGCATTTCCCATTTTAATCAGTGTTTTCTGC
This sequence comes from Agapornis canus, assembly GCA_036873685.1. Lineage (NCBI taxonomy): Eukaryota > Metazoa > Chordata > Aves > Psittaciformes > Psittacidae > Agapornis > Agapornis canus. The sequence goes on from JBAFWW010039569.1 coordinate 14,218, forward strand.
TCTTTTCTTTTGCTGTACATTTTCTTCTTAATGTCTATATTAAAGTAGAAAATCAATATAGTATGCTGCATTTTCATCCCAGTTCTTCTGAGTCTAAACCAGTAACTCAGAGATAAGCTCTCTGATGTGGTAGGATGCTGAGAACAAACACTAACAATGATAGATGTGGTCTTGGCACCACTACTGCATTGTGGCTCCAGCTTTCCTAATTCAATTCCTGTGTCATGGGACTTCATTTAGAGGAATAGACCTTTGATATGTTCAGTTTTACTGAGACTTCTTACTAGGTTTTAACTTCACCACTCATAACTTGTCTGAAATAAGTAACCATATGTAATAACCATTGCCTATTTCTATTGCACTGGAGTAATTTCTTGTGTTTGTCAATGAATATCTGTTCTATTGAGACCCTTTCTTTCAAAAGTCAAGATTCTTCTCAGTTTGTATTCTTTATATTGAGTCTAATATATAAGAATTTTCCTGATGGAAAATTGTGAAATTACTACTCTAGGATCAAGATAATTACTCAGGTCTTTGAGAAAAATAGGAGTTTTATGGGCTAATAATTAATTGACAATCACATTAGACTGCTCTTCTATGTTAGCACTTTTTGTTGCACCAGAGTTGAGATGCTCAGCTGAAGATGGGGGTTTAGAGGTGACACTTAGATGCACTTTTTACTGACTATGAAAAAGGGACTGCATGAATTTAAAGTGTCTTTCATGAGAAAGCATTCTTTCCCTCCTCTAGTGTCCAGTAATTCATTATGGAGCTTGATGCAAAACTTTTGGGATTTGGGATGTTATTTAGAGGAAAATACATTGTGGAGTAGAATTATAATCTATGTTGAATATGCCAGTTCCTGATTTGCCCGAGATGGGATCACAGTTGGAAAAAGGATGCTGCTGCTATTTGAATTGATTACATAACCTTGCTTTATTATGCTTTAAAGCTTAGGTCAATGCTATGCAAAGATGTAGACAGATACTCTCTGATGTGAGGTGTTTAAATCAAAAGGGAAAATGAATAAATATTTAAACTGTCTGTGACATTTTTTAAAGTCCTGATCATGACCTGAAAGTTGAATTAAGTTTTCTCTGCATTGCTGGGAAGATGAATGCACAGTATGGTCCAAAAATAGTTTATGGTAAAGAAGTATTATAATAATAAAGAAAAGCAATTGTTTCTTTCTATATTAATTTGCATTTTTTTCTGATATTTGAACTATTATGAACCATCTACCACACTATGACATGATTCTGATACCTGTCCAAGTGAGTAGCAGATCATTTTTAAAAAATATAAAAGGTAATATTTATATGTGTGATTTTTTTTTTTTATATCTACAATAATTATAAAATTGGGAATTATACCAAGTTGAAAATTGGGCTTGTAAAAACATGTAGGTACAAACATAATGATGTTCACACTGGCAGTTGCATCAGTTAAGTTCTCTCACCTGCAAACCAATATACTAAAGCTGGCATTAAATTTTTAGAAAATAAATGTTTGATACAGGAAGCAGAGGGGTTGGAGAGAGATAGAGTGGAAGAAAGAGATCTGAGCATCAGAACTTCCAGAAAAAATTAGTTTTGTACTTTATAACATGATTAAAATCCTTTTTCCTTTACTTCTTTGAAATGTGATTGTCACGTGGTACTAATTCTTACAATATATTTTATTACTATTCTTTTGAGAGGAATGCTGGATGCAGCAAAATAGTATTCATTTGACTACTTAGTTTTCAATTAAATGATCCAATATGAACTGCAGAAATGTAGATAGGGGGATGGGCTAGATGAACCAATGCTGTTTTGATCAAAAATGTTTGTCACTCTGAACATAGCATATAAGCCAGATGCTGTGAATATATGTTCTCTTTTTATGGCCAGTTAAATCAGCACTTGTACTTCTGTAAAAAATAACTGTAAAGGAAATTGTAGATATGGGAGACTTACACTATAAAATATTTTGTGAAAATGTAACACAGATATATAAAGGCATGTTCATTTTAACATTTTTGCAAAGATGAAAACAAGATATTTTATAAACAACTGAGTAGGAAGAGTACAATGAATTTTTAAGAAAATGATTGGGAAACAACGAATTATCTACAATAATGAATCCATCAAGCTTAAATTATGGCTCTCTGAAGACTTATTAGTCAGAGCAAGACCTCCTTAACAACCTCAAATAAATGTATCAGTCATAAATTCCCAGAAATGTTGAACGTACACTGTAAATGTTCTTGCATGAAATGGCTCTCCTTTTTCTCCTAGTTAATTCAATAACTACAATGCACTGGATGAATATATCTATTTGCAATTGGGGGGGGGGGGGGGGGGGGGGAAGAAATAAAGAAGAAACAACCAAGCCAAACAAAAAATTCCAACCAAAATCAAATATTAAAATGAATATAGTGGTGCCAAAACTTAGCATGTTTACATGCTTCCTTCTTATTTGTCCTTAAAATCCACCCAAGTGTAACGCTGAGTGACAATGCAATAAACTTTAAAAAACATTCACAATCCAAGACAGTCTTGAGAGTAGAAAGGCAGCATGATAGTACTGTATTAGCCATATTTTAATTTTTGAGGCTGTGTTTTCTATGGTATATCTACAGCATATAAGTATTATGCAGCTAGACCAGAACATAACCTGTCACAATAGCAAGAGTCCATAATAGACATGTACTTCAGGGGTTTCTAAAAGCAGCCCTTATTACTCTGTGTCTCCCATTCTCTGTCAGGACATACATCACTCATCTTCAGTATCACCCATGTCAGTGATAAGAAGCAACAGATTCATTGCCAGAAGTTTCTACATCTTGTCTCAGCAGGTAGTGACCCATGCACTGTGTAATCTGAAGTGAAAGAAGGTTCTGTGTGGTCTGACACAGACCAGGGAGGTCTGCTGCCTACACAACTCATACATGGGGCATGTTAACGCTTTCTATATCAAGTAACTTTACTGAGAGGTGCTCTGGACCAAGTTAGCTGTCTTTGCTTGGACCTGCATGTCTGTGTGCTAGTTCAGCGTTAGATAGGCAATCTTTAGCTTTGTGCAACGAAGACTGAAGACCTTTTGGTGCAGTGCATGGTGAGGATTTACATATGCTAGAAAGTTATTTGACTTCATCCTGGGTACCAAAACTTAGCAATGTTGTCTAAACCACTGAGAGGCTTGAAGCATATAAATACAGACTGGCCCTGTCTTGTCAGGTATGATCTGGACAACTATGTCTGTCATGAGCAGAGTTCTCTGAAGGGTTCTGAAAGGGACTTTAATTGACAGTAGTGTAGGGAAAATAGAAATTTAAAGATTTAATCCCCAAAAAAAAAAAAAAACCCAAACAAACAAAAACAACTGAGCTGGCTGGTAGAGCCTTTGGAGTTCCAAATGTTAAAAAAAAAAGTAATTCAATGATCAAATCAGCTGCCTTCTGGAAATTGCAGAGGAATTGGACATATTTCAGCAGAGCTCAGCAAACCATCATCTATGGCACTGGCCTTATCTTGCAGTTTAACTGCGTCTTGATTTAGATTTGCCTCTAAATCCACATTTTTTGTTTACATGTCAATGCTAAAAAAAAACCCAAATAAAAGGCATTTTACAACAACAGTTTCTATCAGAAAATCCAAACTTACTGAGGCCATCGCTGGCCTTGGTTGTCTTGATTGTCTAACTTAATTGTATACTTCAAATTATTAGTGTAGCACCAGGTATAATTTTGAATCCAGACCAAAAAGAAGTCCCAAACGACTCCCAGACACAATTCAGGAATTAAAAGAGGTGCTATTTCCAGTAGATATCTTGCTATCTCTATGCTTTGCTGAATTAGATTTAGTAGTATGGAGGTAGGCTATTCTGTAGTAGTGAATCTCAGTGTCAAAACAATTCTGGGAATGCTTAATTTACTGGTCTATATATCATCATGGAGTCTGTCATTTTCCCATAAGATGAACTCAATTAATGGAACATCTGCAAGAATTTCGATTAATAGGGAGAATACCAGTTTATGATGCAGAGCTTATCTAAATAAGTCAAAGATTCTTGCTCAGAGAAGGACTTCAATGTAGATCCCCCATGTTTGAGGCAAGATGCAGTTAATTTTTTCTTTCATAGGGCTTCTCCCTCTCTTTCCCTTCTCTCTCTCCAATTTTTGATGAAAAAATAAAAATGATACTGATGTACAATGTAAATAAATTTGATTAATTTCATTTTTCATAAACAGGACTTATTTTCTAGAGAACACTTGACTATAACCTCCACTTATCTGACCAGGAAAAAAATATTATTTTTACTTGTTACCTAAATTTACAATGGAGATAGTTACATCTGAGTTTTTTAGACATGTACTGGCCCTGATTCATCCAACTTATTCTAAGCATCTTCCTTAGATGAAATGAGTCATCTTCTAGAAGCTATTGTTTTTCCCTCCAGTTATAGAGGCTGTTTAGATGTTTAGGTCATATGTCAAAATCTGCATTAAAGATGTCTAAAAAGCTAAGATGAATCTCCTGGCACAGGTTTATTCAATTTTTACTATTTAATGTAAAAATAATTGGATTGTGGAAACCTGACTGTATAAAACCCGATTATGCTTGTGTAAACTCCAGTCCGCTATATACAGGCAACTTTATGAGTTCTTTTTCTGGGAATTCATCATTTTGAAAATATGTTGTTTTGACAGTTAAAGGGACTGGACTCCTACTTTCTCTTCACAGGATAGGTTTAGTGAAGATACTGTAAGAAGGACTATTTTCTGGATCCATACATGTTACTTCTAGGGATAATAAAATAGAAATTTAAAAATGTAGTTTCTACATTTTTACACTGCATAGTCAAAAGGAATGTAATTCTGTTTTCAGTTATACTAATGGATTTTGTGATAAATATGAATGTCATGTGGGACATTCGTATTTATAGACCATGACTGACTAATTTATTACCATAGCTACAGGGTGTGGAGAAGGTAACCCCTTCACATTTCTAACAGACAGAATTGGAGTGACATTGGCACTCTGCATTGAGAAAGCCTTATGCACCATTATTGATCCCAGGTGATATGCAGATAAATAGGATTGGTGCTGTTCTCACAGACAGAATATAATGAGCAAGAAGATTTCAGGGGAGGTAGTATATGAAAAGATGTTATTTTAATAAGTATCCCAGCATAGAAGAACTATTGAGTTACTGGCCTATGATAGTACGACTTGCAGTATGACAGTATGAAGAAGGTTACATGACAATGTCTCTACCGACATCAGAGAACTTAATGTAAATACCAAAGCAACTTCTCCATAGATTAAAGACTATTAAAAAACATTTTTAAAGTGCATGCTGCCAGCACTGAAGGTTTTACAAATTGCAGTGTGTTCAGCTCACACCATTACAATCAATAGAGCATTTTTCTTATGCACTGTCAAGCTTCTACTGTAATTACAGTCCACATTGCATTTCTAGTGCTTTTTGCATGTCTATAAAATCAGCCCTTTCCAATACTTTCTACTTGTGATTTCATAAACATTCATCATAGCTTTCTTTGCTGTTGGCTATCCCCAAGGACTTTAAGACTTGTGCTATTCAGTATGCCTGCCCAGTGGGACAGCTCATTGGCACTGAAATTTATTGACATTTCTTTTTGCTCTTACACATCTCTGTTCTGTAACATTTACTCTGTCAGTTACACTCATTTAGGTATTCATAGTCAATTCTACCTCTGTGTGACTTTAATTGTATTTCACTAAATTAAAGAGGCATTATCAAGTTGTTACCCTTTGATTTTGTAGCTTTAATTTCATTTTCCTTTAATCTTTAGAGCACACTAGATTATCAGTTAGCATAATAAAAGAGCCACTGTGGAATTTAGTAACAATACTGGATATCCTGTGAAGCGAATCAGCCAATTTAATGTTAATAGCATGACAAAAGTATGTGCAGTATAAAGTAGCCAAAATTCTATTCTAAACTTCTATAATATCTCTATACATGAATTAAATAATTTTGATTTTTTTTTTTTTTTAGAGGGGGGCTGTTTGCAATCATGGTGACCTCCTTTTGAATGTTTTGTATACTCTAAAGTTGCAAGAAATTTGTAAGAAAGATCTTAGTTCTTTAAACATTTTCTCCATTTCTTCATTTTCTTCATTTCTTCAAAGCAAAATAAGGTCAGTTAATATTTTAGCACTGTCTTGGAGAGCTCCTTTTAAAACAATGGTCTCTGCTCCCGTATATATAAGTGGTCAATACTTCCTAGATTATGTTTGTGATTTTTTTTTGTGTGTTTTTCCTGTAGATGAATTAATCTTCTGTGATAACTCTCCTAACTTATCTGCTTTGTGTAGGGAGTCCAGTTCTACTGGTGTATAATATGCATTCCCTAAGTATTGAGAGGAAAATTAGAAAACTACCTATTTCTTCTACCGTGGTCTGTGTGTTTCAACACTGGTGAGGCCAGCCATGTTAAGTAACAGGATTCTAAACATCTGCATTTTTAATTTTTTGACCAAGAATGTATATTTGTAATGTATTTAGCCTCCTGGGATATATGAAAATCAAAAGGAAGAGAGAATGTTATAGTTATAAGTCACTTTGTAGTACTTCAAATCTTTACTGTTTTCAGTCCTTTTTACTTAAAATGCAGATGTTTATCAAGCCACATAATATATAGGTTTCAAAATATCTTCTAGGAACAGCAGATAACTGGAAGAGATGCCAATAGCTACTCATGCGACCTTTTAAATAACAAGTCAATGTGTCTAGATACAAGAATTATGAATGTCAAGACATTGCAATTACCTAACTATTTCTGAAGCAGTTAAAAGAGAAGTAGGAGGGAAGGATATAAAGAAAAGGAGAAGTATGGAAGGATATAAAGAAAAGGCAAAGTGTAAAAGGAAGACCAGGATAAAAGAGTGATCAGCCTACATATCACCAAACCAATGGTAGCCTGGCTATTTTCCCTATAATGAATAAATATCCATTATTACACAAATGTAATATATTCTGAATCATGGTAAAAGATTTCTCATGGATTTGTATTGCAAAATCTTCTAAAAATCTTTTGAACGGGCACACAATAGATTTTTATTTTCCCATTTTTAAATTATTCTTTATATTTTGGTTGAATTCAGGAGTACTGGACTGCCTAACTCCATTCTTTATTTTTGCTCACTGTAATTTTCTCTCTACAACAGAATTTTTGCAGAATAAAGAGCTGAGGTCCCCTGGTACTACCTCCACCATCACTGTTCCCAGCCTGCTTCCCTCGTCACTCTCAGTGAATCACTGCCAAGGACTGATGAAATTGGCCAGTGACACTGCAACACTGTCTGCAGGGTCGGCAGAGCCACCTTTCCCTCCACAAAGTTCACCCCAGATGGAAAGCATAGGGCTGCAAGACAGAATGGATCCTATTTTGCATATATGAAGGTGGGGAGAGAGAAGATGTGAATAAGAGCTCCTATTCTGAAATACTTCCGTTAAAACATGTCAGTTGTTTCCCCTCCTCTGTTAACACCAAAGCTGATCTTAAACATGCTGCATTCCAGACATCATATGCTTTCTATTTGTATTCATTGCAGCTGACACTAAAACTACTGCAAATAATTTAGGTAATTGGCAAACCACAGGGACACTTACCCTGTTCACTGGCCTATTTTAGGCTGGCTCATCATCACCATTCTAATTGATGACAGGTCTCCAGTTTTTCACTTGCCAGGCTGTGAGACAAGGAATACTAATAAAGTATTCTGGCAGTGGGAATGTTGTAACTGTTCCCAGCCTTTTGCAAGCAATGAGCTCCCCCGCCTCTGCTCCTGCTGCTAATGCACAAGTGGTGTGGTAGGGAACTTTTTAAATATAAGAACACTCTCTTTTCTCTATCCACTCAGCCCTTGCGATTACCTAATTCTAATACAACCATAACTTTTTAAATGTACTGCTGTACCCTACAACATGTTGTTACTAAAATGTAATGCCATCAAAGTAGCTGACATACTTATTGAAGTAACAAACTTTTCTCCCTTATATAGAAAACATTTCCAAAACTAAAATGGTTTTATTGTTTCTCACCACCCTGTTTCCTAGATGCTCAACATCTAATGTATTTATTAATTGGAGAACACACATATATGTGTTTCCCTGCTTTTTTTCTACACAGACACAACATACAAGTCAGTTCCTGTCCCACATTATCTCACTACCTGTGTGGAACACATAGAGAGTATTATTGAATCCACTGTACAGTATGCAGAGGGAGAAAAGTCACAAGGCTACAACAAAGGACTCTTGGACTCACAAAATAATTGTTCTTTTACCTGAACCTACACATTCACAACATCCTATAGTGATAGCACAGTAAAGTTGCTCTGCATTGTATGTAAAGTACAGGAAGTGTTAAATGTCTCAAGGTCTTAAACACCAGATCTTGTATACCAAAATACCCTACATTGACGTCTGCTGAACAGAACTGGTGCTAGTCAATACCAAACACTAAACACAAATGTACACAACACAAATGGCTGCATGCCACATGTGGTTTGAACTCATGGCTTTAGTTAGTCTCAAAGTCTTCTCCTGAAAGAAGGCAGTCAGAGTGTCTGGTGTTGTACTTTTGTGTAACACTGTAGAGCTGGAAGGCCTTCACTTGTGTGTCTGTTTTCTGATTCTGTCCTTGATCCTGATGGGGATCACATCACCACATCATCTTATGTGCTAATGAATGCCTTTGTCACCACTCAGTAAAAGAGTCAAAGAAAGTAGGTCCAAAGTCCTTTACAAAAGCTAATTTTAATGACTAATTCAAGATCAAATAACTAGTCTGACTCAAACATGATAATTGTATATGCAGTTCTCTTTAGCTGGTGTTTTATTCACCCTCTATTCAAAGTATGTAGTCTCACTACTCATCTAGGGTCATAATGTGGTATATAGCTTAAGTCAACATGAGATGTTTTGCTGATGAAATAGGCAATACAACCCTATGCTTGTTCTTTTCTCTTTCATTTTGCCAGGGCAAGGATTGGAATGGACATATGGTTGGATTAGACAACTGACTCATGCTCAATTGATTAGGATAAAAATAAAAGAGCTACGATATGGGATAATGTAGCAGACTCGGAAAATTCACTCCAAATAAAGCAAGGTAATACAAAGCTGAATAAACGTTTCTTCTGAATGAGCACAAGACTCTTGTGGTTTAAGCCCAGCCAGTAACTCAGCATCATGAAGCCATTCACTTACTAGCCTCTGCCCTATCTTTTATGGGATGGGGAGGAAAACAGAAAGAATGCAAACCCCATGGCTTGAGATAAGATCTGCCACCTTGGCACATTAAGGGCAAAGCGACACGGTGTCTGTTAGGTTTCACTGACAGGGCAGGGTGTGCTTTATCATGTTTTGTCCTGTTCTGTCATACAATAACTTTTCAGACAAATTAAAGTAAAACAGAAAGAAAAGCCCCATACTGTCTTTTCAACAATCTGTCTGCTCTTCCTTGGATAGGAGACTAATCCTCAGGCAGAAGACCTGAGTTGGAAATCTCACCATCTTCTTTTCCTGTTGGATTCAACGTTGGATGATATTTCTACCAGCTTGGGTGGTGGCAAGGGTTGAGTAATTTAGCTGCACTATTGTTTTCATCCAGCCATAGAAGTGCAGTAATTAGTAAGTCTTGCTTGCAGGATAAAGATAAATGCCATATTTTATTAAAAAAGAACGGGGTTCCTAAGCAGAAACATACTCTCCATCTGATTTAGAAAAATATGAAAAATAACTTTACCCTTCCTCTTGTTTTGCTTCTGTGCCTGATGTTCCACAGTGCTGAATTCACTACTGTGTTTCAGTGTTGTAGGCCAAAGACCACCTATGTGACAACTCCCTTAAACCTGAGCCTGTCAGCAATAATTGGTAGAGGAAAAAGAAAGGAGTAAGTGTTCATTGTACTTAGCACTTTTCTAAATCAGGCCTGAAAGGAGAAAAGTGCTAGTGAAAGGGGAGAGCATAGAAGGGAATGTTATTTTATTCATTAAAATTAAAAGTCTGGAGTTTAAACATGTCGACAGGCTAAAGCTCTGTTCTGTGAGTCACAGAGTGCCCTTGAATCCCTTTGAAGTTAGTGGTAGGCAAGGTAACTCAAGTGCTCCACAGGACTGTGCTCTGAAAGAAAGTCAGAAGAAGGATGCCCATGGGTTTTTGCTGAACTCTACTTCCATCCCACTCTTTCTGTCTCCTGAATCAAGATCTCTCTAGATGTGTGTGGTTAATTCATTTGAATGTATTACATGCATACTAGAAGATTTAACGTGCAGTTCAGCACACTTTCTGTGTCTTGCAGTTCACTCGGATGAAAGGAAACAGCTCGTTTCTTGGAGGTATGCTCTTGTTATTCCATTGGAGAGACAGGGAGGCAGTGCTTGTGCAATCCAAGCTGTTTGCTGCATACTCCAGTTTTGCCATATAATACTGAATTTGGCAGACAGGTACTGGAAATAAAAGGGAGGTGGAATTATATCTCTGAGGGATTTAATGACCTACTTATTTCTGAAAATATGAGGGTTTCTAAATTATACTTAAACACTATGGTAAGGATATTCAGAACTGCTTTATCAATTGCCTCAGCTTTTTAACATTATGCTGTTTTAAGTGAATAAGTTGCAAGATCTAGACTTGTCTCTGGTTCAGTGTAATCTTTTTTCCTTATACCAAGTTGCTTCTCACCCTTTAACTGTGAACAAATGGAAAGAGTTTTACTCTATCTTACCTACATCCTCCCATTAGGTAATGGTGCAGTAAGATGAAACAAGAGATCAGGTTGTTTACAGAAGCTGTGCAACCTCATTGGTGTACAAGTTTTGTTTTGATTAAATCCTTAAGTTTGTCAGTACTTGCAGGGAAAATGAAAAATACTTCCAAGAACCAGGATCAATCACTGTATTTCCTGTCTGAAGGTGAGACTCTACACTTGCTCTGTTGAGCAGCAGAGCCCGAAGGCTTACGTTTGTGAGGCAGTTGCATTTACAGTAGATAAATTATTTAAATTAAAGTAGATAAATAAACCAACCTCCATTTGTGCTTGGTCCTTTCTGTGAACTGTGTGGTGAACTAAGTGATGAAAACAGCTGTGTATACCACTACTGCATAAACAACTTACGTGCATGGTTAATCATGTACACGTATGTATTATACACAAGATGTATATTTGTAGCTTTATATACAATGAAGACAATAATCATATCACATACAGTTGATTACATAAGCTGTTATGTTGCATATTCAGTGAATATTTAATTTGTGATTTGGATTTTAAACAGCAGAATTAGTGACTGAGTGCCTTTGATTTCAGTATTGATGAAAATAGGGAGAAACAATTTTTTTCTTATGTGAACTCATCACAAGCATCTAGAGAAGTGGATGAAATGGCTTGAAGGATTCCCACGCTGCATGTGGAAATAATTGCCTGGTGTTAATCTGAGGCTTGTATACATTTCCAATTTAACCTCTTATCAAACAGTCAGAAATCCTATAGTTACTTCAGTACCAAAAATTAAGTCTCCTTTTAATGGAACTGATTTCTTCAATTACCACTGAAATCAAAAGAAGTAGAGTGCTTATATTACAGTGAGCCCTTTGGTGGTGATACAAGGGAGAAGAGCATAATGTTTCTCAGAGAGCTTTCAAAGGTTAAATGTGAATTTTCACAGCTCACTACTGTATGTACTATTAAAATGACTGCATTTGGTAGATTGGTTTTCCTTCTGAATAATATAATATGTAGTTTAATAAAAAAAAATCCTATAAAAAATCTATTTAATAAAGTCTAGACCAATAGGCTCTGAAATCAGTAGCAAAACTCCTACTGAGTTAAATCAAAACAAGTCAAAGTGCTGTACAATCAAAATTCCTCATTGTAAACCAGACAATCCCTCCTTTCCCAGCTTCCCCACTTTCTCTGTGTTGTCCTATCAGCTGTGTGATCTAGTCCTAGAACAAGGAAAGGTTGAGCCTGATGCTAATTGAAGAAGACTTGGCTGGAGCCAGCTGGTTTGCAACATTTGTGATAACAGTGTGAAAGAGGAATTTTGAATAAGACATGAAGATTGAACACTAAAGGCAAATCTAGTTGATAATGCAGATTCACTAAAAAAATTAAAAAAGGACGAAACCAAAAAATCTAAAGTCTAATAAAATTAAGTGAAAAAGTTCCAACATCTGAAATGGTATTAAAATGGTGATGTCATGGTTTAAATCCAGCCACGCAGCTTGTTCACTCATTCAACCCCCCTTTCTTCCCCTCCCCCTGCTTCCGGAAGGATGGAGAGGAGAGTCAAAAGAATGCAACTCCCACAGGTTGAGATAAGAACAGTTTAGTAACTAAGGTA
>JBAFWW010039569.1:31728-43494 GCA_036873685.1 Agapornis canus
GTTGGAACTAGATGATCTTAAGGTCCTTTCCAACCCTAACTATTCTATGATTTTTTTAGTTCTATAGATTTATCAATGGCTTGGCTAAGTGAAGCTTCACCTGATGTATGCTAGCAAACTGCTTTTACTGTGAAGTAGTGTTTTGGGTATTTTATAAAACTTCAGTTTGTTGAAGAATTAGTTTCTCAGGTATTTTAAAAGAATTCAAATATTTTTTACATGTGTTTACACTGGACAATTTTTTTTAAAACAGCAGCTTTCATGGAATCTGGCAATTGTTATTCTTTTTCTTCTAAAGTACAGATAATAGATCATGTGCTAAACACCATTGCCTTCAGATAAGAAAGAGAACCACTAGAAATCTCCTTGAGGACTTTAATATTGCCATTCTAAAATACTGATTGGTGCTAAATTTGGAGGAATGCACTAGAAAACATCTAGACATCTCTTTTGTTCCTATCTTCTATAACTGTATGCTTCTGAAGCATTATGAAGACTGGAAGTGCAAAATATTAGATGTAAATGGGGATTCTTAACAGCTTTCCTAGAAATCTATCTTGCCACTTTTATGAGGTTTAGTGACATCCTGAGACTATGCATAATTTTAGAAATATTTTTCTTTTTACATGTTTAGCTTTTTTTCCCTCTTATGTCCTTACAAAGCTTTGAGTTCCTATTACCATAACATACTTCAAAGGACAGCTTCTAGATGTTATTTTGCTGTGAGAACCACAGTACTGTCTGTACAAAGAGAAATGCTTGACCTGCACTAAGCTCCATACTGTCTTGATTAAGCTACTACTATACCAGACCAACTATTATAAAAATAGCTGAAATGTGTAAGCTTTTGACTGAACTGTAGACCCAGTTCAGAGCTGTCAATTAACATGGATTTCATTATAATCAAAACTTGATAAGCCTTAGGAAGAAAAAAAGTATACCAAGACATCATCTTATGAGTAGTGTTTTCATGAAGAACACAAAAATAAAGGAGAATGATTTATGTCGGCAACATATACATTTGATTCTTCAGTAAGGTGATCTAGGACATCTGAAACAAGTGTCCAGTACAAGCAGTATTCTCTAAGAAGGGTGCCTGCATGATGATGTTGAGCTAGAGGGCTATTCTTTATGGAGACAAGCTTAGTTAAGATGAAACCTGTTCAATAGTTTTTGGAAATGGGGAGGTCAGTAGCCTCTCTTTTTCACTAGATAAATGAAACATTTTGGGAAGCCAGCAGGAATATTGTTTGAAAAAAATTAAAGGCTACTATGAGATATTATTTTCTTAAAAGAACCTGGCCTGCATGTTTGTTAAGGTAGCCATGCCTTTATGGCTACTGACTTGCTTTTGTCATATTTTTCTTAGTGCTATTTCTCTCTCAGATACACACAGAGAAAAGAGCAAGGGTCAGGCCATGGCTTATTCAGCCTGCAGAGAACTGTGCTAGTACCCTTTTGGCATGATATGCCACAGCCAACTGCATTTAGCAAAGAGGCTCCATGGAGATGCATTTCTTCACTCTAGTGACCAGGGAGTCCTGGAGTGGGAAATTTAGTGTCTCTTCCACCTTCACCATAGTTTCTGACCTAAAATATGGCAGAGGGGATACAGTGCTTTGGTGCAGACTGAAACTTGTTCTCTTTGGAGAAGCTTGGAGATGAAGAGAGAGACTTTGATCCATTAAATCACAGCTTCCATCTCAGGCTGATAGTGGAAAAACACAACTGCTGTGTGCACAGGGCTAGGCTGAGTGGTAATGAATACTCTCCATTATTTAGTTTGTCATTTCCCCCCACCCTTCTTTTCTTACTAAGAAGTCAATTAATTTCCCATTTCAGTGAAAGGAAAGATCCCTGCAGACCTCATGGAAGCTGGATCATGCTGCAACACAGTTAATGTTACAGGACAGCACAGCGCTACCACCAGAACTAATCCCAGCAGTGGCATATCAAATCACCCCATTTCCATTCAGCTTTCATCAGTATCATACATAGGCAGATACAGATTTGATCCATGGAATGTCATTTGCCTTTGAAGTCCTTTTTTATATTTTTTTTTTCTCTACATCATGAATTTAGCAATAATAAAATATTTCTTTTCAGGAACAAATTCCATTCAGTTGCTGAGCATATATCGGCTACACTGCTGATTAGCAGTGTGATAGGGAAATTTTAGGTTTTCCCTTCTGCATAAACCTTGTCACTTTTTCTTTGCTTTGCATGGCTGTTCATTTTTGACATGTAGCACCTTAGTTGCTGCAATTGTTCCAGAGATTATTTTGATATTTGCTCTTTTGTTGTGTTAATAGAACCACTAGTCCTTCTTACTTTGACCTTGAATTATTCTGTCAAGGCTTTCAAGCTCCACATTCTTCTTTACAGACAGTCCTAAGTTTTAGAAAGCTTTAATTATAGATTAGCCCTTCCTGCAACACTGAAAATTAACATGTTTAAGCTGGTTTATGACATTTGCCAGAGAGAAGGCTAATGTTTGTGGTTTTTTTTTTTTTTTTGGACATGTAATTGGTCATTGTTGAACTTAGTTTTCCCTTGTACTTCAGTCACATCTTGAAACAAGATATTCATTTTCTTCAGGTATTTATTCTCTTCTGCATGTTTGGTCCTTGTGTTGATTTTGTGATTAAGCATGATTAGATATGGCCTAGTCAGAACTTGTAGCTTTTCTCTGGTTTCCGTAGCATATAGTTCATTTTTCTTTCATTGAAGTGTTTTCTGTGGGCAATATGATTTCTGATGCTACTGAATATACCAAATATGCTTTTACCCATATATGAAAACTTAAGCCTAACATAGGAAACATTCAAGAACTACTGTGAGCTTGGAAATGGTATTTCAAAGGAGAACATAGACAGACCTGAGATTTTAAAATCTATCCAGTATCATTTTAGGGCTCCTTTCATATCGAAGTCACTTTTATCAATAATCACATTACCAGCAGAGTCACTCAGCATTTCTCAGCCCTTCACCACAATGTCTGACTGAATTTTGAGGTGTGTTTCAGCAATGCTTTATAGCTGAATCTTGTTCAGTAGGATCATCTTATCTTCCTTGAATACTTTGGTTTTGTCTCAGTTTAATATTAAAGATGATAGAGGAAGACTGAATTACTAACGCAGGCTTTTACCTTCTAGACTTTCTGTTAACATTATGTATTATTCTTAGATAAGATTATAATTATTTCTGAATTTTACTTGATTATTGATTTTGTAGCAAGTCATTTCAAAACCTAAATTTATTATACAGAGGAATTAATAACAAAATTAAACACATTTG
Organism: Agapornis canus; assembly: GCA_036873685.1. NCBI lineage: Eukaryota > Metazoa > Chordata > Aves > Psittaciformes > Psittacidae > Agapornis > Agapornis canus. The sequence continues at coordinate 35,026 of JBAFWW010039569.1, forward strand.
AATTTCAATGTTGTTAATTTAATACTCATCTTTATCTTTCCTAGAAAATCTCACTCCTAGAAGTTTTGTGAACTAGAATTTTAGGAAAGGAAAATAATATTTTCATATACATGCATCAAGGTACAGATGTATGTGTGAGTTAGGCTTCCTGCATTAACAAATGAGTCTGAAATATTCCTTTCTGGGGCTGTAAAATCTCCTTCAGGCCAAATAACAGTATATTTATAACTTAAAATGCAACTAGTTATTTTGTTGGGGTTTTTCTGTTGTTTGTTTGTTTGTTTTCTTTAATTAAATTATTTATTTTGTAAGAGATTAGCAATAAACCATGCTGCACTGGTCTTTATTTCTGTCAGTATTTCTAAAAAAAATGAAGTGCTTTTTTTCTTATGGAAACATTTATGGCATTTGCTGGTCTTATGATTAAAACAATATTTTAAGGTAGATGAAATTAAGCCAACCAAATAAAACAAAGAGATAACTTTTTTTGCCAGTAGACCTGATGATTATTAGAGAACCCATATAAATTAAATAGCAGAGACATATTTTTTTTAAGTGTGAGTTATCCCCCAAGTTAAAGCATAAGCTTCCTTGGATACCTTGAATTATCCTCACTAAAAAATTCTTACTTTTGTATCAAGGCCTAAAATATAATGTTGCACATCAAGCTTGGTCTGTAACAGAGATTTTCTAATATATGTCCCTTAGTATGTTTTTTCCTCTTAACACTTCCTGATACAGTAATATTGATAAAAAAACCTGAACAGATTGAGTTGTATCAGCAAAAAAATATTCTTGTGCATGTGAACTGTGTTTCCAAGGTGAGCTATGTCTCTAGCATAGCATTTTGTTACTATAATTGTATTGGAATGACTAGAATTACAATTCCTTTTGATTGCATAAGGGCCTCAGAAGAAAATAGACATGTGCTGTCTTCCTCTCATGTTCAAAAGTCAAATTTCACAGTTTATAACCATAAATCAGTGAACTATTTCTCAGTGCAGCAATGAATTAACATTTTGCCTCAACCTATTTCAGGCCTTGGCCTTAATGAACAAATAACAGTTGAACAGAAAAACAGAAGAGGCAAAATGTTAGGCCACTGTGGATGAAATTATCAGAAATCTCTTCTTTAATTCTGACTGGGTATACCCCTCAAATTCCTTGCTGAATCTTAACAATTTTCTTGATAGTGCTCTATAAATATATCTTTTAGGAAAAATAAAATTTGCCATTTTTAAGCCTTAGCTCTGACCTCTCTGAAGATCCTAGGAAAGTAGGGCTACTTTTTTTTTTTTTTTACTATCCTTTTTGAAATATATAGAAGATTTTTTTGAAAGAACACTGGTGAATATCATGAATTCTCATTACACTTTGAAAAATAGAAAAGATTAATATAAAAAAAACAAACCTGTAAGGAATGTGTATCATTATGATATGGATGAAAAATCTTATACTAAAACAGAAATTAAATATTTTAATACATGATCCATGTTATCTAGAAAAAAATTGGAGTGCTTTTTTAGCACTGCATTAGATATTTTCAGTTGCAAATGTGCAAATGGCTTTTTTTTGTTTGTTCAATTTATCTTAAGCCTTGAAAATTAAGCATACCTTGCAATATTGTATACATATTTTACAGAATAATATCTGTTTTTTGTTGTTGTTGTCATTTGCACCTCCTGGGAATGTAATAGTAAGTTTGAGCCATGTTAGTGCTAGACTTTGCAGAAAAAATAAGTATATCTAAAGCATTAAACAAGTTATAAATGTTTGAACACTCTTTGATGATACATTTATAAGACATGCAAACAATTGGTAGCATATACAGAAATAATAAGGTGTCAGGGATAAGACAAGTGCAATTCCTCCATAGGATTATGTGGGCACAATTAAATGAATATTATCTGCCACAGAATAGTTACAGTACAGAATTTCAAGTGGGTTAGATTTAAAGGTACTTAGACTGGTTTATTACATCATTGGGCACTATCAGCAATATGTGTGTGAAGTATGCCATGCTCAAGATTTCCTTTATGATTTCAAAGACACATTTTTCTTGTGGTCTTTGCATTTATATTTTTGTGTTTCCTCAGCATGACATAAAAAGGTGGGTAATTAAAGGAAAAATTAAAAAAGGGTCTGGATTTTCTCCTAGTTATATCTTTTAAAGCAGATGCAATGTTTTTCTATAGTAAATGTTTAAGGTGTTTCATCACTGGAACACCTTAAACATTTCAGTCATGTTTTCATGACTGAAAATCTGCTTTCCATATGGAATTCCTGACATGCTTTTGGCAATTTTGCTGTACGGATTAAAACCTGGACTGTAGCTGAGAAAATCCAAATACTTTCATGTATTTTTAAGCATTTGGTCAAGAATTCTGACAAATATAACTAAAAATGACATTTAAAAACCCACTGCAGGAGCCATATTGCAAGTATATATGGAAATTCAGCTTCATGCTCTACCAAAAGCTTTTCCCACTTGACCTGTTTATTCTATTCCAGTTAGATAGAAAAATGTATCTTGAATTCACCTGTGTCATTTGCGCATTGCCTCTCTTTCAGTTTCCAAACATTAATTGAACTTTGGAAGAAAAAAGACTTTTATTGCCCTTGTATCTGGGACAAAAGCACAGAAAAGGCAAATTTCTAAATTTGCCTGCCCAGTTACTTACAATGCAGTTCATATGAGCTGTAAGACCTTTCTCCCAAAGCTCTGTTGCTGTTAGTAAGAACCTTAGCACTTTTAAAATGGAATTGACACCTTTATCTACAGTTCATACAAGAGAAATAATATTGATGGTATTCAAATACGTTCAAATTAGACTTCACACCTTTGTCTCTCTTGGGATGCAGCTCAAGCACTGTCTGCAGGACAGGCTGGCATAACAGACCAGTGTACCAATGGAAGCAGGTTATTGGCCACTATCCACATAGCACTAGACATTTTTCTGCCTAGAAGCATTCTTTAAAATCATAGCACTACAGAGAAGACATAGATCTTTTTCTCATCTCAGTTTACTGTTTAAAATATTAAAATGATTTAAAATCATAGTATTGGACTTAGATGTGAGAGATGATTCAAACCCCTGATCTAGGTTTGAATTTCCTTAAGTGGAATACTAATGCCCTCATGGGTCAGCCCATTAGGACCTAAGCCTGGCATAACTGATCAAAATCTGCCAAGATGACAAAGCTGAAGCTTCCAGTAGGGAAATGTTCAAAACATTTTTCAAGCTTTTTTTTTTTTTCCTTTTTTTTTTGTATTTTTTTTTTTTTTTTTTTGTGGGGCTTGGAGCTCTCTGGCTCTCTTCTCTGTCAGAGGATAGAAAAGAGCTCTTCACAGACTGCTTGATAGGCTGTTGAAGCTTTTCAAATGTAAGAAAAAAATGTGGGAAGGAAAACCCAGCAAGCCTTGGTGAGCTTAGCCAGAGCTTTAAAGTGATTATACCCAAAGTTCACAGGCAGACTTAGCAAAAGTTGAACTTGACTGTTATCTTGAAAAGCTTTCAAAGGCAGGGATCATCGACAGCACCACAGCTCTCATCTCTGGCAAACAATTTCAAGCAGCTTTAGGTATCAGATAGTTTAGCCTGGGGAATTTCAAGAATGAATTTTCAGGGCTGCTGTTTCTTTATAAGTTTCTGATTTGGAAGCAAAGGTTACAGTTGGTACATCCAGAGGAAAAAAATAGTAATTAGATACAGAAGATGTGGAAGATGACCATTCTCTCAGTGTTGTTCTTCCTCTTTTTAATGGCAGCAAGAATAAATCTGGGATTATTAGACTTTATTTTATTTTATTTTATTTTTTTTTTTTTTTAGTGTCAACTGAAGCGCTAGGTGGTCCCCTTGGTTTGAAACAGCACTATAGGAAACTTTCATCCCTCTGTCAGTCATAGTATATTGCCTGCTCAGAAGACAGGTTTTATTGGTGCCTCATGGTGGTTTAATGTCTACATGAAATAAACTCTTGGGTTCATTTCAGCTTGTTAAAAGAAAAAAACTCAGAACCACCATAGCGCCTTTGTTGACAGCCTTATTATGAATGTCAAAGGCTGACTAAATATGGTACCTGAAGTGATATCTTAACATTTTTCTTTTTTTTGCATTAGCTTTTTGGGTTAATATGACTTCCAGGGACTGGCAAGGAGAAAGTGGTAATATTATTTGCTAAATAAGCTTTTCGGAAGTCCCCTGTATTTTGGAAAACAAGAGATGAGGCTCATTGTCTTGATTCAGAGAAGAATGGATAATATATAAAATGGTTATGCCTGCCTACTGCAGTGGTGTGCACTGCCATGAGCTGCCAGACCAGCAATGTGGGGAACATGGCTGTCATCAATAGCAAACTGTTATGTAGATCTGTATCATGTGAGTCAGCTGGAAGCTCATTAACTTCAGTTTGATCAAACTTACTTGTAAGTGGTAACTTCTACTTAAGCATCTTAGAGAACAGGAATAAGGTAAGTGTCATGACAGCACTGAGGAGTATCTACAGAGTCATTAAAATGTAAACTTTCTTGTGTTTATTTCATTACATACACATAAAAAATTTGCTGTAAAATTCAATAATTTTAAGGGAAGAAAATGGGTCACTATCTAATACACCCATACGTTTTATTTAAGGTATTCCACCTAACTGATCATTTTCCTTTCTTTATGTGTGTTCCTTTGTGGTCAGAAGCTAGTCCTAGTAGCTGTGTTGAGGCTTGGGTTTCTTAGCTGCATTCTCTGTAGATATTAAGAAACAGACATGTTTTTAGGAATGGGGAAATCTACATAAGGTCTAACAGCAAAGAGTCATACAAATACTTCCTCTGTCTTTTGTTGTGTAATGGTTTTCAGGATCTCATCTTTTTCAGTACTCAGAGAAAAGTCTCGTTGTTTAGACTCACGTTTTGCATTATTACCTGTCCTATCTACCAGAATCTCAGTTCCAGCAAGTATGATATGTATATGCATTTTATTATAAGGAAGAATGTTGAAACAGTAAGATTTCCATGCTTATCTTAGCATTCATATAGTTTATTTATCATTAAAATCAACGCATAATCATAACTGGATATATGAGCCAGCTGTCAGGCACACTGACAAATCCAAGGAGGCGAGATATTTACCTGAGCCTGTAAGTCTGGCTAAAGTATAACAGGTTATGGTGGCAATCTTTCCAAGTCATCATTTTCAGTTCATTTTTCAAGTGCAGATTTAAATAGAGGAAATATTTTTGAACATCCACTACAAGGACAAAATATGAACATATATATATAAAATGAAACACCTTATTGCAGAGTGTTCAGAAGTTGATAGATACATGATAATGTAGCTGCTTGCCGTTGATAGGTTCATGATAATGTAGCTGCTTGCCGTTGATAGGTTCATGATAATGTTACTGCTTGCAATGCCAGCAGTTTTCTTATCTGTATTAATGTATTTGAATGCCCATACTAACATGTGACACAGAAGTCTTTTAGCTAACTGTGAAGAAAACATGAATCAGTAGTCTGTCCACGGCAATAAGAAGCCTGAGTTTCAGTGTGTTAGATTTATTTATTTTAGAGTAGACATAGATCCATTTCTTAGTCTTTATCCTAGTTTTGACCCATATCCTGTGAAAGTTAATCATGGATTAATCCTGTCGCTACTGCAAGCTCTGTAAAGCTGTCAGCCTCTGACCCTCTAGTGAGAATCTTTTACAAGGTGACAGCAAAAAAGTTCCAGATAAGAACAGAAACAGGATCTGAATGACTGCAGTGCTACAAAAGCAAGACTTCAGATGTTTCCCACAGATTCAGATGAGGAAGGCATTTGGCACCTTCTTTGCAGGTTCTTAAAAGAGCAAGTTCCTGTATCTGGGGAAAAGACTCCTTTGAATTGCCTACCTATAGGTAAACCTTGGGCAGTGGAAGTTAACTTTATTTTAGTTCTTGTTGGACAACAGCTTTCAGCATAGAAGAATTTTGGCACAGCCAGGGAGGCACCAGAATTGGGTCAGATCAAAGAGTGGGTACCTTGCAGACTTTGACACTTTGGTATTATATAGCAAGCCACACCCAACATGATGCTTTTTTGTTTTAGATCATGGAAAGTTCTATGAACAGCTGTATCATGCTAACTTTGAATGACCTGTTGTGGTGGGTTGACACTAGCTAGCACTGTTAAGTACCCACACAGCTGCTCACTTTCTCCCCCTCCTCACAGAGGGACAGGGGAGAGAATAGGAAGAATAAAAGAAAAAAACTTATGGGTAAAGAGGAATATAACTTAATAAGGGAAAGAAAGAAAGAAAAAAGCCACCAAAAAACCCCAAAAACCAAACCAACAAGCAACCAAACAACAGTCCAAGGGCAATTGCTCACTACCTCCCACAAACAAGACTGATGCCCAGTCTTCAGGCAACTACAAACTTGCAAAAGAATCACCTCCACCCTTCCCACCATCTCCCCCCTCCTCTCATTTCGATTCTCATTACTGTGCATTCCGTTATTTAGTGAGGGATATCCCTTTGGCTAGTTCAGGGCAGCTGTCCACATTGTGCCCACTCTCAACTTCATGTCCAAACCTTGTCTACTCTGTCACGCAGAGTGACAAAAAGCTTTGATTGCTGTGCAAGCATTGTTCTGCAATAACCAAAACACTTATGTCTTATCAACACTGTTTTAGCCACAAACCCAATACTTGGCACCATACAGGCTGCTGTGAAGAAAGTTAGTTCCATCTGAGCCAGATCCAATGTATGTACTACCCTAGCGATTATACACCATCAACCCTGACAATGACAAAGATGATGAACCATTTGAAACAAAATACCTCTGATAACATAGCAGTGGGGATGGAGACTGACAAGTAGACATCTGTGCTAAAAACATAGTAACAGAAAACATTTTATTTGGATTATATATCTATGGAAGGACTTAGTCCGTGACCCATTTATTTTGGAGCCTAAAAGTAATTGATAAAAGGCATCTTACTAATGCCTGTAAAATCAAGTGGCCAAATGGTAAATATACCTCAAAGTTTCCACATTTGGTGGGTTTTATTTTTAAATAAGAGTTTAAATTGCATTTACTAGACATCAAAGTGCTTATCTGAAGTTAATTTAGCCAGTTATAGGACATGCGGAAGGTGGAGTAGTATGCCAGTTTGTCACTTGTTCTTTACTCCTGCTGTAAGATATGCAATTATTGAAAACACCTATTCAGAGTTCCTACACCAACTCTAAGCCTTTGAATTCAACCATCATGAAACTATATGCATATTACAATTATATGTAGATAATGGAGAAAAAGGGTGAATTGATGTTTCTGAATGATGTTAGGAAATTGATAACTGTACTTGCTCTGTTGGCTATGGGGAACATCTGGGAGAGTTGGAAACTAATGACATTTATACATAAAGATTGCTAATGAGTCAGTGCTTCAAGGCACATTACCTCCTCCAGGGTATTGAATGTCCTTTTCTCTAATTTAATGAGTTTTTCAAAAGTATGGTGAAAGTAATGTAGAAGCACTTGCTTCAGTTCCCTAGTGGGAGGGGAAAGATCTTAATGCTTATGACATCATAAAGATATTCACCCTGATTATGAAATGAATTGTGCCTAATGACACAGTGATTAGCAAAAACCAGAGTGACGTGATTCTTCAGAAAGTCTCTACTTTCAGCCATCTGGATAGCTGAATTTTCTCTCTTTGTCATGCACTGTGGCTCTGGGTAGAATTCTCCTCTGGGTAGAGTTCTCCTCAGCTTTCATAAGATTCCTAGAAGTCTGTTGGAGTTAGCATTGAACATCTATATAGTATGTAAATATGTTTATGTTCAGCTGGCTTTATTACTGATTTATTTTCCACAGGATGTATTTTTATGGTTAATGATGTACATGGACAACCCAGGAAGCAATAAAAAAAGAAAAGTCAAATGCATTTACAAATACATGTCCATTAGAAAATCTGTGAGAATCATTAAATTCATACTGGAGACTCTTCACACACTGGAAAATCATATTTTGGGGTTTGGCCAGTATATAAACATAAACTGATATGATAATCTGATATTCTTTTCAGAAGTGGTGCTGAGTTTCACTGTTCCGAAACACTGAAGAGACAAGTATGCCTTAGCAGTCGTAGTCTTCCTTAAAGATTTTTGTTGCATGCAGAAAATGTACTCTGTATAAGATTACACACATCTCGCCAAATTAGATTATAGATTATAAAGCAAGACCAGATAGTGCCTTTGTTTAGATATTCTTTTCCAGATAAATGAAGCTGTGAAAAACAAACCTAATCTCCAGCATCCTCTGATGTAGTTGGACTAAAATCTTTCATGGAATCGGGGAAGGGCTCGTTGGCAATGTGACACTCCAGGGCAGCCTTGGATGCAGTGATCATGAGACGGTAGAATTCAAGATCCTCGGGACAGTGAGAAGAGCGTGCAGCAAACTCACTGCCCTGGACTTCAACAGAGCAGA
>JBAFWW010039570.1:4609-27053 GCA_036873685.1 Agapornis canus
GTGATGTGTCACAGCCTTCCCCCTTCCGTTTCCTAATGTTCCCTCAGCCTGAAACCCATCAGCCAGTGCTGAAGAAAAAACATGTGCCGAGGAAGCCAAAGCAGAAGTAAGCAAAGCTGTTCCTTTGGCTGCAGTCCTTGTGTCTTGCTACTTCGTTTGAGCAAGAAGAGCCTGCTCCTGCCTTGTGCACCTGAGCAGTGGGGAAAGGACAGCAGCAACAGCATCCCTCTTGCTCGCACTAGCAGAGAACATCACATCCCTGTTTTGGGAATGAACAGGAATGAATTGTGATTCTGGAATAAATTCTAAGGTTTTTGTTGCTCTTTTTGTGCCTGAGAAATCAAATAACCATCATTCTCTCCCTTTCTTTGCATTTTACCCTCAAAAGTGGGCTCTGCCATCTCCCTCTCCTCATGGAGGAACTTGAAAGCAAAACAGAAAACCAGGGCTTTACCCATCAGGGATTGTAAAGGTCTCCTTGATTTCCACAGGCTGCACTGGTTGCTACATCAATGATGGATTAACTTTGTTCTTAGATCAATGGGTCCAACTGACTGGGTTCCCTCCAGACTGCTGCAATAACGGATTATCCCTGCCATTCAAAACCCAGGCCTAATTTGCCATCTATGATGATTTTCTTTTGCAATGAGTTGTACTTGGCTTTTCTGTGCTGTTTCATACTCAAAAGACCTTGACATTTTCACTCATTCCTGGGCATTTGAGATCAATCTCTGCTTCGGAGCCATTCCCAAAGGGCTGGGGAAGAGGAAAGCAGGAGTTTCATTCATAGAAGTGTCTGACAGTGCAGTGTGTGGAGGATGAACCTGGGAATAGCGGGGCACAGGGGCGCAAGAACCTGGCAATGTCTGGAAATCACTGCTGATGGCAAGCTTGAGACAGGGAAAGATGCTGAAAGCAGTATCCTGAGTGGTCCAGGTCAGTTCTCTACAAAAAGCTTTCCTCCCTCATGGAATCTCTGTATTGTTGTGCAAAGAGAGGTGGTGGCTTTGCCAAGGAGAACTCTGTTTCACAGTATGGTTTTCAAACCTATGCCCAGACAAGCTCCAGAGCTGAGAGTGAGAGCAGGAAGATGGGAGCTCTGGAGTATGGCTTACACAAGGGATGATTTAAAAGGTAATAAATCTCCCAGTGAGTCAGACGTTCAGGAGCAGGGGAGGGGAGAAACAAGGGATGGAAAAGTCCAGATAACCACGCACAAGGAAAAGCCATCTGAAGCAGTTCTGGAGCTTGTGGCTGATGTGTCTGGAGCAGGGGCCTGGAGGGGGCACCTGAGGCAGCCAGAGAACAGTTCTCCTAATGAAGACCCTGCCGGCGATTCCCTGCTGCCAGCTGTCAGCCACATCTGCAGCAGGCAGCACTTCAGGTAGGCTGAGCCCTCCAGGACAGCAGGGTCCAGGCAGACCGGACCATCCCATCCCCATCCCACATCCCCTGCCTGAGGCTTGGGATGACATGGAAAAACCCCCGAGGCTCCAGGGAATAATGCAGCCCAGCTTTTGCTGGGCACGACTCCCCCAGTTCTGAAAAGGCCTTTTTTTTTGGGTCGAGTTTAATAAGATTAGTGTGTTGTCTCTGGAGCTGTCAGCTCGCTGGCAGGTCTGCGTTCAGTAGTTCCTCACGCGCCAGGGAACGCTGTTGCTCATTCCATTGGCCTTGGTTTCCCTGGATCAGGCTCTTGCTTTGCTTTTCAATTAGCTGCATCTGCACAGCAGGAACAAAGTGGTGATGAGAAAGCCTGGAGAGGGGTGCAGGGAAGTTCACCCATGTGGAAGGGAGCTCCCAATGCTCCCAGTGTTGGGCTCTGCACCCAACCTGACCCCGCTTCCCACCAGGAGCCCCACTAGGATCCAGACTCCTTGTACACCTTGTTTTGCTGCTGGAGACTGTGTGTTCCTTAATGCTCCGGTTTGGGTCTGTGCTGACATTATTGAAGCTACTGGTAATAAAACATGTCACTATGGGGGCCAGGGCTACATCTGATCCTGTGAAGGGAAAGCCAAAAAAACCCAAACCCCAAATCTCCAAAAGCAAATGAAAGCCAACCCATATAGACAGGAGGAATGGAATTCCAGGGATGCAGAACCCTTGGTCCTGCTGCCCAGCTCTATGGAGAAGCAGCTCCTATGCAAAGGCACAAAGTGGCACACAGGAGTCTCAGCATCCCGGTGCCACAGCATCCATCGTGCAAGTGTTGAACCCTGCAGTGCAATGAGAGCCAAAGAAATGCTGTTGATGCCTCTGCCATCCCGTCAGGGATTAGTACATGCTGGAGCAATTTGCATGGGGATGAAACTTGGAAGGAAGGGCAATGCTGAGGGAATACGGGATTATTTATTATTGCCAGTTGCAAGGGAACAGCAGCAGCCTCCAAGCTTGTATAACTCTGGAACATGCCTATTATTAGAACGGAAAGTTAGCAAGCAATTAGCTAATTGCAATTCACATTGTCAGTTGGCAATTAGAAGGAGAACAGTTATAAACCCCAACAGATGGAGCTCAAATGGGGCAGTCTTTTACTTATTATGTATTTTTTCCATCCCCAAAGGGCAGTTGCTAGGGTCTAAACTACAGGTTGGGACCAGGGAGTAGGGAGCAAAGCCAGACCTGTGAAGGGGTCCCTGCAGACCACCTTGCTCAGGAGCAGCAGACCTGCCCTGTGCTTACAGGCAGTGGTTTGGGGGAGCTTGTCCTGTCCAGGCTTTCCCAAACGGGCCATCTTCAAGGCTGGAGAGTTCAATTGCTCTGTGGTTTCATTCATTTAAATCTGCTTTGGGGGTGTTAGCAGCTAAAATACATATTTCTTCTTATCCATTTTTTTATGGCTCTGTGCAGCTTCAGATAAGGCCTTCTTTTCTTAACACACATCAGTGGTGCCCTCCTGAACCCGATTTGAGGTCATTTGAGGGATCTTCAGTCTCTAGTGAGACTGAGTCAGGAAAGGGATCTCTGTAAAGATTAACAGGGGATGAGGCACTGCTCTGCTTCCCCTTTCAAGCCACAGGAGACAGCAGCAGAGCTCTTCTCATGGGACAGAGATTATCTCATTGCTTTTGTTAGAAATACCTGAGTGATGGAGCACTGGAACGTGAGTGATGGCATGAAACGCGAGGCTTGACTTCAAGGGATCACTCAGTGAACGCTTTATGTTCAAGCCAAACACAGCTATTGCTCATGAGGTACCTGGGCCCTTTTGTTGTCCTCTGCATGCATTCTGTATTTAATGAGCAGTATTTTCCAGTGGAGCTGTAGATGGATGTCTTCTGAATGGTTGGGAAGTGGTCATTCTCTGCTTACCTATGTCAAGATCCAAGCTGCACACATACAGAAGGCTGTGCTTCAGGTGGTCAGGTTTGACCTTAGAAATAAAGCACCCCAGGAGGCATTCTGAGGCAAACACTGGGCTAAAGAAGCTCAAATCTATGTCAGACTTACTGTGGTCATGGAAGGAGCCTTGCTTTTATCTCCTCTGAATTTTGGTGCCGTTGGTGACTCCAGCAAAGGAAGAGCATCCCTGTTGCAGGTCAAGCTGGCACAGAGACAGCTACAGGATCTGAAACGGATTAAGCCCAGCAGTATGAATTTCATAACTAGTAACACAAACCCACTGCACACCTTGGGCTGATATTAACCAGAGGATGAGTTGGGATTCATCTTAGAGCAAATGCACTGTAATGAAATGGAAACATCAGGTTTTACTTATAAACCCCAGGTTTCCCATAGGAGGCACTTTACGGAGTGGCCATTTATTAAAGACAAATGCTATCATTTGAAACATATCTCATGTGGAGCAGGGGACTGGCTGATGCAGAGGAGCAGTAACTGGAGATGGAGCTTTGCATTTACAAGGCATTGTTTTAAACAGGCTCCTCATGCAGAGGAACATGTGAGGAGAGCTGCTGGGTGCCCGAGTGTCCACCCCAGCCCCTGCCTCCCACAGCGAGCACAGCCCCACAAGGTGCTGAGTGCTGTGACCCAGGCTAAACATGCTTAACCCCGCTATATATTTAACAGCAGGCAGGAAGATAATCCAGTTATCTGGAGCCAGGCCACTTGTGTGCAGGTACAGGATGGGGGCCTGAGCTGCAGAAGGGCTGCTCAGCCCTGAGGTGCTGAGCTCTGCTCCCTAAATCCCCCACATGGGAGCTGTCTCTTGCAGAGCATCTGTGAGGGGTGGAAAGGACCACGTCCAGAAAAGAGCAGGGTAAGAGGGTTCCTGCTTTTGTTCAGGGATGGAGGGCGATTTGTGATGCTCCTTCTAGGGGGGTCTCTGATTTGGGGTTATGGAGGCCACAGAATTCCAGACTGATTTGGGTTGGAAGGGACATTAAAGCTCCTCCAGCTCCAACTCCTGCCATGAGCAGGGACCTCTTCCACTGGAGCAGCTTGCTCCAAGCCCCTGTGTCCAACCTGGCCTTGAGCACTGCCAGGGATGGGGCAGCCACAGCTTCTCTGGGCACCCTGTGCCAGCACCTCAGCACCCTCACTTGAAAAGCCTCAAAGAGGGGAGATCTTCCCCTTTCTCATCTGCTCCTTTTGAGGCATGGCAGCCTCAACACCCACCAGCCACCAGCCCAATCCCCCTTTCCTTTCAGGAGTTAGTGATGGTGAGCTGCAGGGCAGATGTTAGATGTTAACTGCTGCTGCTGCAGGTAATTCTGCTGTTCACCTGGGAAGGAACGGTTCATTCGACTCATTCAAGAAGCATTCATTGCCTTTCTGAAATCCTTCTGGATAGATCCTGGCACCTCAGCAGAATGGTGCTGTCTGGTCTTAATATTCTAAGTCAGAAGTCCAGGACAAGGATGTCCTTCATAGGCAGTAGCAGGTGAAAAAGCATGCCTATTGCATGCTTTCTAGAGGTGTAAATCCTATTTGTTGTGTGTAGAAGAACTTTCTGTATCAATGACATTTGCAACCATTTAATTTGAACAAATTCCATTTGGATGCTCCATCCAGCTAAAGTCTATCAGCCAAACCAGGGACAGAAGGTAAATCCTGCCTGTATTCCCCCTCCTGGGCTGTCATCAGGGATCTATCATGCTAACCCCACTGTTCCTTTTGCTTTCAGAGCTCCCAGGGCTGAACACTTCAGTTCCTGGAGCCCTGGAAGAAACCATGGGTTCCTTTTGGGTGGAAAATGGCTCTGGTTTGGGATCTCTCCCTGTTCTCCATCCTGGATGCTGGCAGGGGGAAGGCAGAACCTGCTGAATTGCATGGCAAGGAGGAAACATGGCCTGGAGCAGTCAGGATGCTGCTCGTGGTGAAGGTGTGGGAGCAGGGACAGCCCAAGGCATGGAGAGCCCAAGGGTGAGCTCTTAGGTCTTGTAAGAGGGTTCCAAGAGCCTCGTGTCCCCCCCAAGCCCATCCTCTGCTGAAAACAAAGGCAAGGTTTTGCTGGGCTCAAGATCCATCACTTGGCATCCATTAATGGGAAGATCAGTTCCTCACCCACAGGACTTAGAGGTGACTTGGTCCTGGGAATGGTGCCCATCCATGTGGAGCCTGCCTGACCCCTGCACAGATGGGAGTAAGCAGCAACCCCCTGGAAAGGCAAACTGCATCAAGGGATCTCCTAACTGCTTTATCCTCACAGTTCCACATCTGGCAGGGAGAGCAATGGGGCAGGGGAAACGCATTGCCTGCTTGCCTATAGAGCTCAGACAGGCTGGTGACAGCTCGGCAATGTAAATGATGCATATTAAGCCCTAAATAAAGTGTGAGGAACATGTTTGGGATCAGTAAATCCATCCTGACACAAAGAAGCAAAGGAATGAAATCCCTTTTCCCAAACAGACTGGTAAATGGCCTAAATGGAATCTAGTCCCACTGAAAAATGGATTTATGGTTGTGGTCTCCCTGCTCAGTTGGGATGCAAGGGAGCTTGGATCAGGCAATAGAGGCAGGGAGCCCTTGGGGGGGTGAGGCTTGGCTCAGGAATGGGGGTCACATTTTCCCCCTTGTAATGCTCAGGTTTCATCAAACCCACTTTGTCTGCATACATTTACAGCCAAGTTCATCCCATTTCCTGTCGCATTCCCCCATCAACCATTTATCATCCCCAAGGGGTGGCTGCAGCCAAATGTCCCCTGACTTTCAACAGACTCTGTGGGCCTTTCTTCTCTGCATAAGTGGTAGACTTAAGATAAGCCCAGGGTCTCTTAAACATGGATAAACAAAGTGGGTGTGATGCGTTACAGGCTGTGTTATGACAACCAGATAGCAGAGGAAAAGAGGACTCTCTTTACAGCTCCAGTGATGCTGGAGAGTCCCTTGTCCTCAATGGATGCCTGCTCAAGCACGCTCACATCCTGGCTTTGGGAGGCAGTAATCAAAGTACCTGAGCAGTTTCATTGCAGGCAGCAGGGGAAGGAGGAGCCCAGGGGATGCTGCAGTCCAAGTCTGGAAATGAACAGCTCTGGGTCTGCTTCCAGGGAATAGAGACCGCCCCATGCTTAATGGAAAACATGATCCAATCCAGCTTGCTTCTTCCCAGCAGGACTCTGAGCCTGCTGCCTCTGCCGAACCACCTGCTCCAGCAGATTCATGTTTTCCAGGGAAAGCTTCCCAAAGACAAACACCTGCATGAAACCTGCAGGAAGATGCTGTCCCAGGCTTGTTCTCCCATGCATGAAGGCCAGCACTGGGCAGGCTGAGCATCACACCCCAGATCAGCGCATCTCTCCCTCTGCTAGAAACCATCGGATGTTCCTGGATCCTTCAGAACCAAAAGTGAGGTCTTTGGTCCTGAAGAGCACCTGGGTGAGGAATCAGTAATGCTGCTAAGGCACAAGTCCCAGCAGAGGAGGTACATGGAGCTCTGTGTGCCCTGAACAAAGTCAGTCCTGTGCTGCCAGCCCTGCACAGAGAGGTGGGTGCAGGGTGCTGGGTGAGCCACAGGGAACGGTTCTTTCTGGGCTCCATGAGTTTTTAACCAGTTTGCTTTGAGTTCTTTGCTGCCCTTTCGTTTGAAAGGTGGGATCCAGACTACAGGCGTTTTCCTACTGCCTCTACCTGTCTGCAGCCTGCTGTTGTTGGTCTTTGAGGTGATCTAACATTCCCCAGGCATTGGGACATGGTCTCTGTCCAGTTTGGGTCAGGCCATTGTCATCCCAGGACACAGGACCATGTTGCCAGCACGAGATGCAGGCTGCCAGGACACCTCACCAGATGCACATTGTCTCTTTGTTCCTCTGAAAACCACAAAAGAAGTTTCTCCCTTCACAGTTCAGCAATGCCCAGACGAAGATGACGTGAGATCTATGGGAAGACTTCATTTATTACAATATAGGAATTCACAGAACCAGATGTTTAAACTTAGCTGTTGCTCCTCCACGCAAGCACTGGTGCCCCTGCTCCGTGGAGCTGTTTGCAAGAGTATTTACAATGCTTTAAATGTCTCCATTGCTGTTTGGGTCTCCAAAAGCTGCTTGGGGTCAGGGCCGATGCCATAGGACCCTGTGGAGAGAAGGTGGTGATGCCAGGACCATGGAAGAGCAGTACAGTGTCCCTCAGTGACCCACAGGAGTGGGGACAATGTGCAGCTGCACATGGTTCCCAACCAGGAAGTCATCCTGCCCTGTGGGAAGTGTTTAATAAACCATGTTCCCTATGGAATGTCCTCCCTCCACGCTGGGATGTGGTGTCTCCACTCCCATGGGGTTCCAGGAATGGGCAGTGTCTCCATAGTCCCCTAAAACCCAAACCCTGGGCCTGATTCTCTGATTTTCTCACTGGGTTTACAGAGATGCTCTCTGGTGGGACCCATGCAGCCAGCAGCTGTTTTGCAGGAGCCTGGGATAGCCTTCCCAAACCCAGCCAGCATCTGTTAGTCAACCGAGCGCAGCGTCTCTGAGTCCATAGGCTGGAACAGGGAAGCAAGGCTGACACGCACGTCCAGACTGGCAGCATTCTTTGTTTCCCCAGCATCCAGAAGTTCATCTTTTCCACCTTCCCACTGCCAGCACAGTCCTTGTCCTCTGCCCTGACACCTCCAGGGTTTATTTCAGGCTGAACCATGCTGCCTCCATATGCGCTCCTGCTGCTGGCTGCTGGTTATTAAAAGGCGATGCTGTTGTTGGTCCTCCTTGCCTCCATTCAGAAGCTGGCAGTCTTTAAAAGCTCATTCATCTTAGACAAGCCTAGTGGCAATTACAGCCTGTGCCCCACAGGATCTGTTAACCCCTTCCCTCCCCTTAGCCCAAGGTGCAGGGATCAGCAATGATGCCTGGTTAATTAAAGCAATGCATGGAATCAAGGCACATTTCCCATAGAGGGAAAGCTGTAGAAATGCTCAGAGGCAGATTAAGCATAAGCTTCCCTTGTGAGGGTGCTGAGGCACGGGCACAGGGTGCCCACAGAAGCTGTGGCTGCCCCATCCCTGGCAGTGTTGGACACAGGGGCTTGGAGCAAGCTGCTCCAGTGGAAGGGGTCCCTTCTTATGGCAGCGGTTTGGAGCTGGATGAGCTTTAAGCTACCTTCAACCCAAATCAGTCTGGGATTCTGTGGTTCCATCAAACTGCTCTTCAGACTACTGTCTGAAGTCCCAGCTCAGCCCCAGCACACACCTCCTGGATTTGCACAACTATTGAAGATAACCAAGCCCACGTACCAGTGCAGAGGCCCCAAAGCAAGGAAACGCCATTTCTTCCCCACCCTGGCAGTCACAGCAGCAATGGGCCTCTCAACCCAAAGTAGGAGACTCAGGTGTGTAAGAGCACAGCAGAACTGAAAGGGCTAATTTAGAGCAGAGGCCAATTAGGGAATTCATAGCACATGGGGAGCACCCAAATGTGGTGCAAGCAGGTGGGGTGAAGCCTATAAAAGGGCTTCTGGGGAGGCACAAATGGTTTGGCTGCATGTGGAGAAGGTGGAAACTGAGGAGCTGTGGTAGAGGTAAGTGTGTCTGTGTCTGGGTGATCTGTGCTGTTGCTCTGGTTGTTACCAGGTTAGTGCAGGTATGGATAGGGTTGCACACTTTGCAGTTGTTCCTCCTGTGGCAGGATGGAGGGGTCTTCAGGCACAGAACCACCTGAGCATGTGGGTGTTGTTCTCCGGTTAGGAATTAACAGCCTAGATGGAAAAGCAAAGTAGAAGCAGAGATGCAAGCTCTTTTCTTGGCTGTTTTCCAGAGTAAAGGGAAGGGGGATGTGGAACGACCGTGTTGCAGTCTAGTCTCTAGCCTGTATTCCCTGCCTTTTGGAGGGATGGGAGAGTTTGCAATAGACAATGCCCTGGGGAAAAAGGTCTGGTTTTCTCCCTGTTTTAGGGGTTGCTTGTTCCTGAGAAGGATGAGGCACTGTGGTCTTTCTCGAGTAAGAGGAGTGGTTTTCTCTTGTTTGCTTGCACTTGACATCATGCAGCTAGCTGGCTAATGGGGAGGAGAGCCTAGAGGGGGCCAAACTGAGTGGTTGTGCTAGAAACCCAGTAAAATGCTTATATCTTGTGTAAGAAGAGGGTCATGAGGGGCCTGGTATGGTGCTAATGCTGCTCTGGGCAGGTTGCAGCCTGCCCTGGGAGAGCAGCTCTGTGATGGGTGTCACATCAGCTCCAGTCCCCTCAAGCCTTTCCCTGAAGCCTCTTATTACTGCTCACCCCACAGTAAAGGTTTATATCCTCTTGGGAATTTCCATCTTGCTTAAAAAGTGTATTAGGAAGCTGAAAAGATGATTATGTGAGGTTGTAGAAGTGGGGACAGACAGGATTTCACTGGGGAGGGAGTGGGATTTAACAACTTTGTGCTTGTTGTGAGCTGAGAGGATTATGCTGCTGCCTTTGGCTCAATTTGTGGATTTGGATGGTCTTGGGCAAAATATTTTCTCCTTGTCTAATTAGTCCTTAATGTACTTTTGGGCTATCTTCTACATCTGTGCTGTGTTTAAGTGGAGGTAGGTTAAAGACAGTGTTCTAAGTAAATTCCAGGTTAGCCTGAAGCAACTTGAGTGGCATCTGACAATTTGAGTTGTCTTTGTTGTGTACTGCAGAATAAAATCATCCTGAGTGGGGGACATGGGAGGAGGAAAAAGGATTGCTGACAAGATAGGGGCTGGCTTATCTATGCAGAGTGTGACTTGAAGTCAGCACTCAGCCTAGACAGTACAGCAAGTAGAGAAAGACGATTTAATCACTTGTTCACAAGGTGATGTTGTCAGGTGAAGCACTTCTAATGTAATGTAATTCCTTAATTCTGTTAGATCTCAGTGCTGAGCAGAAGCATAATGTAGCTGGGGGTGGTGAGTTTGGTCTTAAATGGTTTGTTCTGACATATGATTTGAAGCAAGATTCCAGATGTAAGCATGGACTGCTTGTCTCCTATATGTAAATAAGCATTTTCCTTCTCTTGAAAGAGGGAGAGCTGAGGGCTTAATTTTGCTGCCTTTCCTTACCCAAGAGGTGCCTTGTTTTCCCTAATCAAGTGCTTCCCTGTTCCTTGTTTCCCTGCCAAGCAACCCCACTTGACCAAGCTCTTGCAGCCCAGGGCCTGAGGTTGGATGCTTGGAGCTGTAGCACTCACCTTGCCCACAAGAGGCTGCTGGTGTCGTTTCTAGCATCCCTAATGCTGCCTTCCCTCTTTTGATTCTCACTCTAGAAGAACACCAATAAAGTAAGATTAGAACAAGGAAGGAGTTATTTCTCCTCCAAATGTGCTTGGGACCTGGCACTTGCCAGATATGCTGGGGTGACCACGGGGAAGGGTGCTGGGGTGGGGCAGGCAGCCAAGGGGAATGTCTTGGGCTGTGAAATGAATGTTAAGGATGAAGTGGTGGGTAAGGAGGAACACGGCTGGTGCTGAAGTCCTGTGTTACTGGGCCTTTCTATTTTGCTCAGTGGCTTTTGTGGGGTTTTGAGGATCTGGGACCTGTGTTCCCATGGAATATCCTGCTGTAGGGGAGGGAAGAACAGGCCCATTTTAAACCACTCTGTAGTTGAGTGAATCATGTCGTAGAATAATAAAATCATAGAATACCAGGTTGGAAGGAACCTCAAGGATCATCTGTCCAACCTTTCCAGAGAAGGCGTGACCTGGACCAAGACTCATGTCCATCTGAATCTTAAGTGTCCGGCATTGGGGAAGCCACCACTTCCTTTGGGAGATTATTCCAGTAGCTGAGCATTGTCACTTTTCCTTTTTTGTCCAGATTAAGTCTCCCAGGGAGTTACTTGTGCCCATCACCCCTTGTCCTCCATGAGACTCCTTGTCAAAAGGGAGTCTGTCGTGTTTGTGGCCACCCTCTAACTACTGGAACATGGTGATACAATATCCCCTGAGGCTTTTTAAACAATCTGAACAAACCCAGCTCTCAGCTTTTCCTCACAGGGCTTCCTAGTTCTTGAATCATGTTTGTGGCCCTTCCCTGGACACTTTCCAGACTGTCCACATCTTTTTTTGTATAGTGGGGACCACAAATGAGCACAGTATTCCAGGTGTGGCCTGGAAGTACTGAGTGGGAAGTAGCACTGGGGGAAGTGGGTTGGTTTGATGCCCACAGTCTCTCAAGTGGAGAGCAGATGCCTAGGAAGAGGCAGAGATCAGAGATCAAGTATTTGCTGGCTCGGGCAAAGAAGGGAAACCTGGCCAGCCATCTTCTCCTGTCCTTGCCTCGTTCTTGACTGATTTTGGTCCTACTCTTCATGCATACTAAAATGTGTTTACAGTGTGTGTTATTTCCCATCAGCAAACCTTGTTTGTGCCAGGGGGCTGCTGAGAGCCATCTGAAAATGGCATTTCTAATAGATGGAGCTCATGCCTTTTGCATGTGAATAGTTTGGATTGGATGTTATAAAGCAGCAACACCCCGGGCTGGGCTTTGCTGGCCGGTAGCAAGCATCTCCTTGGATCTTGTCCTCCATATTAGCTGAGAAGTGATGGCACAGAAAGGGAGAGCATCAATCCTAAAACCAGAGTGTGATTAAAAGTACTTAATCTCTTTACTTCTCTATTCTGCTCTGGGCCCTCGTCTTTGCACCCTCCCAGTGCTGGGCCAGGAATTGCTTGCTCTAAAATGTGGGTACTCCTGTAATCAGTAGTTAGGCTGCACCTCAGTGCCTTTTCTGTCCTGCTTTACCTCAATTCACCCATGAAACTTGGCATGGTGGGTCTGTGAAATCCCTGCGGATGTTCATCTTTGAAGGTGTTGAGGGTATGCCTGTGCATTCAAGCAAAGAGGGAATGGAGACAATCAGAATAATCAGTTAAGGTTTGCCCTACCTTTCATGTGGTTATAAAGGAAGCACAAAGGCTATGCTGCAGGTTGTGATCCTTGGATGGTTTTAGGAAAGGTTAGCTCCTATTCAGAGGCTTTTCTGACAAAGCTTAGGTGGCCCTTCAGTTAAAAGGAACTTAATTGACCTGCCCCAGAGCAGGTCACTCCCTGTTGTGAAGACCAGATCTCCCAGCCATTGTACTCTGCCACTGCTTGGGCAACAGTGCCCTTGGCATGTCTCATATGCTGTGTTCCCAGATCTGTGACTCTCTGAAAGGCCCAAAGAAAAGAAAAACTCTCATGGTTTCTAAGAGATTCCAGCATGCAACAGGTAATTTAATTACTTGAAGAACAATCTGTGGACTTCATTCATAGCTAGATACAAATTTTGCAAGCATCAGATGTAATTTCTTTTTTTTTAAATACTGCTTCATATTAAAGTATTTAGATTATTAGCAAAAAAATCTTGCTATTCCTGGGAAGAAAAGCTTTACTAGGACAAAACACCTGACGCTGGGGCTGGTTTTGCTTTCTGACCTTGGCTGAGCCTGTTGGCTGACAGTCACTGTGGACAGCTGGTTTCACTGGAAAGCCTGTGCTGTGCTCTGCTACAGGTTCCTTGTGTGACCTTGGCAATGTCATCTAGCTGCCTGGTCCACTATTGTCCAGCCTCAGCCTTTGTCTGCCACATCCATGCTGTCGGCTTGTGGGCTAGAGACCATGCCTTGCTCCATGTTAGGAGATGTCCCTCGTCTTTCCAGGAGATGCACTGCCACTCCTTATCCTCTTTTAGAGAACCTCTTCAGTGCACAGGGTTGGGAGCTGGCCATGGTGTTCATAGCAGAAAGTTGGTCTTTTATGGCTGCATCACTTTGGTCATCAAGGAGAAGCCAGGAGTGGAGTTCAAACCATCTGCCCAAGTTCAGAGCTTCCAACTGGTGGGAGCAGGATGGAGGGGAGGTTAAGGACAGCCACATCTCCCAACTCTCCGCTCTCACCACTCTGCAGCAGTGGTGACTAAAAGCCCCTCTAATTTCCTTGCATCTCATTGTATATTGGTGGTCAGGGATGTTGTGTAACCATGGCAACTCAGTGATTAACATTCAGCCCCTGTGAAATGAAGAACATGAAGCCATAAGAATTAGAAATGATGCTGTATTGTCTGCTGCCAGTAGACTGATTACTGCCATTTTCTGCCAGGTAGACCAGCTTTTACAGGCAACCTGGTGGTGTATAATTACTGTGCTGTGACTGATGCATTGCTATAGTTACTATCTATTGTGTTCCCTGGCTAATAGTTCTTAAATTCCTCTTCAAATGAAAATGGGTTGCCTGTAGATATGAGAGGCAGAGGTCTACAGAGCCAGGGGATTCATTGTGAGGGAAATAGTTTTGGGCATGGAAAGGGTCTTGTAATATTAAATATGGTGGTCAAGTGTGTGAATCACATGGATTGAACTGCTGGTGATGGCTGATTAGGGGGGGGGATAAACCAGGTTGTGAGTTGAATTGATTTGAGGGGGAAGCTGTGATGGCACAGGCAGCTGAAGTATTTTGTCAGGCCAAAAGCCCTTGTCACTACATGCTTGTCTTAAACAAAAAACCAAAACAAACCAAAACCACCACAAAACCTACTTGATCTGAGTGGGATCTGGCATTCTGCACCACAAAATTCTCTTAAAGCAAGGAACAGGGACATTCTACTACCAGAGAGATGCAGCCCTTAGGGTGGGCATTGAAAACTGAGTCTCAAAACCTCGATGCTTCTTGCATCCATCCTGCTGCAGTGGATGTGGAGTCGGGTATGCAGGGGTGTATGGATGCTCTGTAGAGGTTGATGTGTTGTCCTGCAAGCTGTAGATGTGAAGCTGCACAGACCGGGTGCTGCTGGTCAGTCATTGTCTGATGTTTGGAATTTGGAGCCCCAAGTTCTGGGAAAGGATCAGGTAGGACCCAGGTTCAGATCTGGAGGCCTCACTGATGGACTTTTCCTCTCCTGGGGCGAAAATGCCAAGCAATGCTGCAGACCTCTCTCCTCTTCTCTCCCTTGTGCATTGCCTCTGGTGTTTAGACATACCCATAAACTGCACAAAGTTAAAAGGCACTTGTTTCTTTTCAGACTGAGTGCAGCCAGGGTAATTTAGTAGAAAAATGTCATGCTAATGCAATTTAAAGTTCAAATGATCTTTCATTTTGAGGGAAAGGAGAGTGTGTGTGCAGTCAGAATGTTAAGATCCAGTACTTGCCTTGCAATTCAAATAGAAATATGAGCTTTGGGGGATAGATAAGTCACATGAAGTACAGTAAGTAAAACACAAAATGAATAAAAATTATCCAGAAACCATTATTAATGTTGCTGGGGGGCAAATCCAGCTTGGAACAAGTGTAGTGGCAGTCAGAAGCATTGTTGGAAAGGAGAAGTTTGCATGAAATTACAATAACATGGAAATAATGAGAAAAAATTATGAGTAAGATGTTTTTGGAGAAGCCCAGGCTGGAACTCAGCTCAAATCATTGCTGGGAAAAGATCCCAGCACCAAAGTTAGGGGCGTTTGCAGCCTCACAGTCTGAGTCCAGGAATGCTTAAAGAAAATGGTGCTTGCTTGTGGCTTGGTATGAGTTTTAGGGAAAACTATGCTGCTTCCCAGAACCAAACTGCTTCAGTTCCTGAGCACATCTGTGCTGACAGTGGAGCAGTGATTTTATGCATTATTATCAGTATGCTGGGGACAAGCAACCTGTAACAGTGACTGACCCACAGAGGTGAATCCTGTCCTAAGGAGCTTGCAAACCTCCTTGGATGGAGAGCTGAATTAAAATGCCAAGGCTGGTGAAAGAGGAGGGTTGGGGGAAGAAGGGCTGCTTTGGGAAACACTCCATGTGCCTGCCCATGTGTGTGGGGAGGCAGAGGCGGATTTACAGCTTTTTTAGCAACACTCATCACCAGGAATATTTATTGGGTATGTAACATGCTTGTTCCTTAGATAACACAAGCTGTTTAGTAGTGATTGAGTTATGCCAGCAGCACTGCCTATGCCATTAGTGCCCTTGGAGGATTAATTACAGGGATATACACCCCTCTCTTCAAGGTGTCTTGTAAATCAAGTGTGTGTTTATAGTGGGCTAACTTCTCCAAAGGCTCTTTGCCAAAGGAAAGGGAAGAGAAAATGCAGCATCAAAATGCAGGGGCTAATCTCTGCTCTGAGGTGACCACTGTATGGGAGGCTGGATTTGTGCCACCAGGGATTCAGGCCTGGAAATGATGGATAGGGGAAGAAAAACCCCAAACCCTAATTTACTCCTTTTGCTTAAACTCACTGTGAAGTAAAACTTTAATAGCTTAACTCTAGTTACAGGTCCTGAAGCACTTTGTTGTGAGCGCTGTGAACTCTGCTCTCCTACCACTGTAAATCCAAACTCCTCTTGACTAATGATTAGACCTCCAGCTACAATGACAAGGCTTGAAATGATTTACCCAGAGTGGAAAAGTAGTTTGCCTGAAATGAAAGGCTACATTCAGATAACTCAGTATTGATGACTTTCCATTAAATGTGATTGCCTATTGAAAAGAGAGTTTTGTAACAAATTTAACTTCCTTGGTGATTTTTGTCTTGTTTTGACAGTTTTTTTGGCCAAAAGTCTTAAACATTTGAAATGAGATAATTTTCAGTAGCAAATTCTCAGGTATGAGAGGACTTCAGAGATAAGACTGCATGCCTACTTCGAATAAGCCACAGCTATGGGTGAAACCTGGTGATACCTGGAGCTGTTTGTCATTGCTGTGCAAGGTCATCCCTTCTCTGCTCCCACCATCCTTCCGGCCCCACCGGCAGCATTGCAAACCTCTATCCCCAAAGTGCCCTTGCACTTTCCATGGTAGGAAATATCTCCTGCCTTTGGTCTACATTAACTCTTCATGGAGGGAGAAGTGATTCATGTTCATGAGAGTTTCCTCACAGCTTTTCCCTTCCTTCCCTGTCCAGGTAGGCTGCATATTGGTATCTCACTTTTACTTAATGAGTCTCTTATATGGAGGAAGTTCCCAGGCAGAATTCACAAGCAGTGGTATTATGAATTCCTCTTGCCTGGCAATAACATTTTAAATGAGGTTTTTTTCTTTAGATATTATATTAAACCCAAATTTTTTGCAAGTTTGCTTCTGCTCATTCCTTGCCCTTCAATTCTCCTCCTTTCCCTCTTCCTTTTCACCTGAGTGGCACTTTCACTAGAGGTGTTTAATACAGCTCTAATCCACTGATTCCCTGAGGTACATGAAAGCAGCTTTACTAGCCTATAAATCCAGAAAGATAAAGTGTGGGTTTGCTAGTCACGTTGCCATGAAAATACAAAAAAAGAAGTAGTCTAATATGAAACAGTCAGTAACAAATTTGCTTAATATTTCCACTTATCATAGAGAAAACACTTGGAGAAAGGCTCTGCCAGGGTGCTGGTGGTGGGGCGAGATGCTGGGATGAAGGTGAAGAGCTTTGAGGGCTGGGACAATCTTAGGTGAGGAGTTAGTGGGGTGCATGGATTGGGAGACACCCCCACCCCCCCACACCACCCCCCCCTCAAATGCAGTTTCCCAGCACAATCCCTGTGGCCCAAGTGGTGCATTTGCAGGTGAATAATTGATGGGTTTGCCTGGTTATGCAGGGAGAGATTGTTGTGTGGGCTTGGGGTGGATAGGGAAGGGTGAGCAGTGCTGTGTATGGCTCAGATGTGAGCTGGACATGGGCTGTGGCTGTTCTTCCCTGCCACCTGTTACCCTGCGATGCTGGGGCTGTGCCCATCTGAGATTGCAAAGGCACAAAGCAGTGGTGCTGAGTGGAGCATAGAGCAGCTGGGGAGGCTTTTCCCACTCTGCATTTGTACCCCTCTGGCCCCAGCCCCATGGAAGGACTCTCAATTCCAAGGGTAGCCTGTCCAGGGTTGCTAGTGCCTGGCTTTCCTTGGCATGTGTGCAGCTTCTGTATTAAACACACTCACGAGGAGGTCATCCAGGCTGATTTCTGTGGCTCCGAGTAGCCTCTGCTTTCCTCTCTGACCTTCTCTGGGATCTTCTGAGATGTTTTTCCCCAAAGCCCTGGTCTGGCCCCAGGAAAGCCCTGGGGTCCCTGGTGAGTTTTCACATTCGGCTTTCGGCCTTGCTACAGGCTGGGATGCTGGAGCACCTGGGGGAGCTGTAAGCAGCGCTAGATGGCAGGAGTCAGTCATGCAAAAGGATGGGCGGTCTCCCTCTGAAAATCCTTTAGGAGCTGCTGAGGGGGAAATCTGTCAACTCCCTCGAAGCTGTGTGGACTAGGATGCGCTTAAGTGCTGAAAATCCCTTTCCCAGCCAGACTTTAGGACTCTGCCTCCCATCTTTCCCACAATCCACGAGTACCCTGCTTGAGGAAGGTGGGATTTGGCAAGGCTTTAGCAACTAGGGTTGTATTTGTTTGGTGAATCTTGGCTCATATTTGGGATGTGCTCAGAGTATTGGATGGGGTGGGGTTGCTATGGGGTTTGGATGTCTGTGTGATTTCTTTGGGGGATGTTTGAGAGCTGTGGCCAGGCCCCACTGCTCCTGCCTTACTGAGGAACACCACCTGGTCATCCTGAGAGCTGAGGTAAAATAATAGCATACTTTTACACCCACATCCCCATTCTCCATTTAGATGTCATATTTAGCTGCTCAACAAAATTACCCTTGCTTAAATCTTTGCAGTTCTACCCATTCACCATCTTCTTTTTGGAGGGAAGCAAATTGCTGGGTGCCTGCTTGAGGCCCTTTGCTGTGTTTCCAGCCTGTGCCCATCCCTCCTGGTACAGCACAGGCTGCACCAGCTCCATGCTTGAGCCAAACAGCCACTTAAGTGAGAGGCACTTGGAGATGCTCTAAATCTTGTTCTAACTTTTATTTTGCTGTGTCTTTGCTTTCAGAAATGCTCTCGGTAGCTGGCAGCAGCTGAAGGCAGCAGCTGTCACATATCCCACTCCCTAATGGTGTTTCCTATGGAGCACGTGTCAGTACTGCTGTAACCTTTCTGTAGTCTGTGCTGCAATATTGTTGGGCCACAAACTTGAGTGAGAGGCAGATGATGCAAAAATCAATTTCTGGAGCACTTGAAAGAGGGAAGATTGGTACTAAATGCTGTAGCAACAACAAAGGAAACAGTTGCTTCCTCAAAATCTTTGCTTTGGAAATTCCTCCTGCTATGGAGATGAAGAGTTGCTTTACCTCTTGTAGGGTGAAAGAATAAAGGGCAGGAACAGCACCAGCCTCTGCTTCTGTATGCCAAAATCTGGGGGACAGAGTATCTGCTGCAGAGTAAATGCAACAAAGCTGGTCTGTGTTCCAGGGAAGCAGAGATCTGAGCAGAGAGAAGCCTGTGCACAGAGGAGGCATCAGGCCTTGATTACTCCTTTCATCATGGCACAGAGAGGATTTCTAATGATCTAATTGTTCCTCTCCTCCCAGCCCAAAGAACTGAGTGAAGATAATCCATTGGTGCTAACCCCAGCTTCAGACTTGCTCTGCCAACTTATCTTTTCTAAATACTATCTGATATGTCAATCAGTATCTAATATGTAAAGCAAGATGTTCCCAGTGCCCATGCGGGGAGCATAGCCCAGAGCAAGGGAGCATCCACCAGCTGAGTGACAACTTTGCATTGCTCCAAACTCTCCCAAAGTCCTAGGGATTTCAGCAGGGTATAATCCATCACCTGATACCTCATCCAGCCCATCACTTGAAGCTTGCAGACTCCCAAAAACCTGATGTACCCACAGAAAAGCCACTGCAAGTGAAGGCAGACCTGTGTAGCAGGATTTGCAGCGACTGTCTCTGATGATAAGGCGCATGTGGAGGCTGTGTGGTAAGCATGAGGGATAAGATTAAAGCTGATAGGAATCACACTGTAGAATACAGGCTTATATCTGCTGCTGATGGGGATGTTTATTTTCAGTGAGGCACTTTTGGTATGGAAATTAGCCCCAACACAAGGTCTAAACTTGATGTTTCCCCATGAGGTCAGAAGCTCTGGTTGCAGGAGGTGATGGCTGTAGACAAGGGGTACAGCTCTGCCCATTACATTTTCTTTATATAACCTTTTATATCATAATAACTTATAGTTGTGTAAAGCTTCTCCCTGATTAGAGGCTCACAGATTTGAGGCTGAGTCCTGTGTGAGGTGAGGGAGGAGATTTCCTGCAGGGATATGGCAGATGCGGTGCTGTTGTGGGGATGCACAAGTCAGCAGGGCACACTTTCATCCTGGTTGTGCTCGCACCTTGCCAGAGAGGACTGGCAAACATCTGGGCAAGGGCAGCCTGTGCAGACAGCTGCTTTCTGCCTGAACATCTGTCCCTAGAAAGCACCCCCGCAGATCCAGGGATGTGGAGGAACAAACTACTTGTAGACAAGAGTATTCTGAAACCTTTTTTCCCCCTTCTGACTCCAGCTGCTGCCTGGGGATGCATTGAAAGACTCTCAAATTGGGAAACATTATTGGCAGGTCATTATCCAGCTACATTTTTATCCATACCCAGTGAGAGAATAAGGTGGCAAAACAGCTTTTGTGAAAGACTGATGCAGCCCTATTCCTCCAACCCCATTTCCAGCCAGCGGCTGGATTCAGCAGTCTCCTGGCAGCCTTGCACAAGTTTGGCAGGGCTGGAGCTGACCTTTCCATACAGAGAGGAAAATGAGAGGGGAAGCATCTCCTCCTTGCACTTCCTGCTCCCTGTAGCACGGGGAAAGCAGATGCCTCTGCAGACCATCTCAGACTGAACGGGAGAGCCAAAGCCTGGGGTTAGTCATCCAGGCTGGGCATTGACAAAGCATCTTTATGCATGTAAGAGCTCTTCAGGAAAAGCGTGATTTCTCTGTATGTGGAGCACTCACAAGAGCAGAACAGCTCCCTGGAGCTGGTTGCAATAACAGAATTGTCTTCTGAAGAGAAATTGGAAAGCCAGAGGGCTTTGGAAAGGGCTGTGCAGAGGCTTTTAATGTTTTTCTTCCTTCCAAAATAAAAATGATGTTTACTGCTTCCCTGCTTTTTCCCTGGCCCCATGCAAAGCAGGTGTTGCTGTGCAGAAGGGAACCATGCTAAACTATTAAGCTTCTGCACATGGCAGGAATGCTGGCTCTGGGAGTTGGGGATACTAGGAAGAGCATCTCTGAGCATAGGGGCATTGGCAGGCAGTTCCCTTTGCAGAAAACTGTTTGGGTACTGCTGGGTGCAGTGTTTTGTTTGCCGAGACTGACATGCATGTGCAGGATGGGGAAATGTGGGAAGGTGGCAGCAGATCTGTGTGGTTTGAACATGGTGCTGTCAGGGTGAGGATGCAGCTGATGTTCATCACTGTGGATAATGTCCTAAGCTGGGGTGAGCACTGAGGCACCTGAATATCATGGAAGTAGCAGGGCTGGGGGCAGCACCCCCAGCTCTTCCCATGTGTATCTGTTGCTCCAGCTCACCAAAGGGTCTGGGGAAACACAGGGGAGCTGCTATGTAGAGGAGATGAAGAAAGTGGAAATTAAGGATGAGATAAAGATAAGGGGAAGAGAAGGAGCAGAGATGAAGGCAAGTATTGCTAATGTTTGGCAAGGTCTCCAGGGTTATGCTGGGATTGAGGATGATTAATGTGCTGGAGGGGTCCCCTCTCTGTGGTCTGCTGGCCAGGTGATCTGTCACTGCCTTGTGACAGACTGCCCTGTTCCCATGCATTGCCATTTTAAGGTGGGTTATTAATGACCCACTTTTACAAACCATTCCATCTAATTACTTTTTTGAGGGCCAGAAAATAGCTACCAGAGCTGGCTGGAGAGATGGTGAAGGGGTAGGGCTGTGATTGAGGCTGTCAGGAGATGCTAAAACCCATAGTCCAGCAAGTCTGTCCCCCACCATGCTAGGGATAGCAGCTCTAGACCTGCTGGTTCACTTGAGAAGGTGTTTAATCACAGAGTGGTAGTCCTGGGAAGTGGCTGGATAGTTGGAAGTTCCTAATCAGAGCAGGTGTAGAAATGTCTTTGGATTTATATAAATCTTGTCTCAATGTACCACATAATCAATTGGTGATTGGTGTAGGATGCCTTGCTGTCCTGTCCTGCCTTCCCTTCTTGGTGATTGCTGTTACCTGTGGCAGACCTTTCGTCTGTGATGGGCAAAGATGCTGGAGGATCCTATTCTGCCCTGTATTTGCTTGCTTCGCACAGAGTTCATACTACCTGAGTAAAAGCTGCTGATGGTTTGACTCCCAGATCAAGTAAAGCAGCATGCAGGCAGATGGAGGGCTCAGATCCTGAATTTTATCCCAATCTCCTCTGCCCTCCATTCTCCAGGGGCTTTCCAGGTTAATTGCCCTGATCTTTCACTGCCTTTTCCTGCTGGCCCTGAAGGACTGTCTGGCTAATGTTGCCCTACATGACCAGTGCTGCAATGAATCCTGGCTGGGAAGGTGCTGGGGAGAAAGAGGGAGGGAGAGAATTGATTTGTTCTATCAGGCAGCAGCAGCAGTTTCTGCCATTGTTTAATTCTCAGCTTAAGGTCCATGGAGAATGCAAAGGGCTCCACTCCTTGGCAAATCTACAGCTGCTGACAAGCTGCTAAACAACATCTTTGTTACATTCGTGTGTGGGTCTGTGGGCTCACAGGAGAAGAGATGCTGCTGCTGTTGTTTCTAGTGAGTGCAGTTTGCTTCAGGCCACCCTGACTGCCAGCTGCCTTCTCCTAGTGCTCTTTCTGCATTCAGAGTTCATCTTGTTAAGTTTCAGCTGCTTTCAGAGGAAACTGATGGATGGAAGCTTACCTGGAATGGAGCTGGGGCCCTCAGAATTGGCTGCCTTTGGATGGTTGGGATAAATGAGAGTATCAATGGCCAAATGCTGTCCTTACCAGCATGTGGATGCAGTTGCTGACTGCATGACCCTACAAAACCAAAGCAAAACTGTGCAAAACCTGATGGGTTTGTGTTGCTCTCACTTGGGATTTAGTGTGTTGGAAGAAGCATCTTGAAACAATGTGGATGCTCAGGCCTGAGGAAGATGCTTTCTGCCAGGGACTGAGGGGATGAAGGAGGGGTGGAGAACCAGCCCTGATGTGATCTGAATTCCAGGCTTGTTTTGAAGACATTTCATACCAGCATTTATCATAAATTCACAGACTGGTTTGTGTTAGGAGACACCTGAAAGCTCCTCCAGCTCCAACCCCTGCCACAGGCAGGGACCCCTTCCACTG
>JBAFWW010039570.1:27153-54434 GCA_036873685.1 Agapornis canus
TTGGAGCAAGCTGCTCCAGTGGAAGGGGTCCCTGCCCTTGGCAGGGGTTGGAGCTCGATGAGCTTTAAGGTCCCTTCAACCCAAACCACTCTGAGATTCTATGTGCTAGATTATTGTGACTATTAAGTCAGACTCCACATGGAGCTGCAGGCACAACAGCATCACCTCCTGGGGCAGGACACAGAAGGCAACAGCAATACAAGAGTGATGAAAAAGGAAAACAGCTTTCACAATGCAGCAAAGCATCAACCCTCAGGAGGTTTAGGCTGTGAATATGAAATAACAATTACCTACCTGGAAAAGTGCAGTATTCCTATTGGATTCCCCCATTCTCAATGCTCAAAACAGAGCTATCTCCTTTGATGTAGCCACTGCTTAACAAACTACTCCAGCGAATTAAAAACTCTCAATTAGCCCTGGATACAACCCCACCCCCCCCCCCCCAAAGGCACTTAGGTTCTAATGACCAGTAACGAGCAAGCTGAAGGTCTGTGGCCCCTCTGAGCAGTCCCTTTGCCTTTGCTCCAGAGGATTCCTCAGGTCTACAAGCCATAACAAATGCTGCAAGAATGGGTTTTATGCTCTGGAGTGAAATCCAGAAACACACAAAGAAATCTCAGTGACCATCTGGCTCGAGCATTCCCAACCCTCAGAGCCATTTATCTCTGTCCAAAGCATGCTTTCAAGATGCAACAGGAATAGTCCTTTGTAGGGAGTATCCATGAGGGTGTTGGGCCTTCAAACGTGCTCATCTGGATGCCTACGGGAGGTGTATAAACAGGAGAGCACAAACAAGCTCCTTCAAACCTGAAATGCAGCTTGCTTTTGGATGCAGAAGGGTGTTTATTTTCTTGGAAAGAAACCGGCTTTGGCCTTTTCAGCTGTTCCAGATTTTCCCAAGGGAATAATTCTCCTAGCAAACCTTGCTCCTTCTGTAATCCTCTGTAACAACGCACCGGCTCGTGCTGCCCCAGCTTGAAAAGTGCCGTTTCAAAGCCCATTAGCAAATTCACAGGTTTTTTTTATACACTGGGAATTCAAGTGGAAACATAAGACCTAGCAAATTATTCTCGCTTTATATACAGCCTGCCTAGTAAACAAGTGTTGCAAGAGCCTGTGTGCTGTCGGCAGAGCGCTGAGGGATGGAGAACAGAATGTGGTCACATGTGGTTTTAGTCAGTGAGTTATTTATATAATCTGAAGTATAGTAACAACGTCCTTGGATCCAGAGGCTCCCAGCTCCACAGCCCCTGCAAATGCTGCTCCCTGGCTTTCCCACCGTGTCTACATGGACACCACCCAGCTCCAAGTGCTTCACTTCTGCACATCTCTGCTCACTCAGGATCCATATTCCCAGGAGTGAGCTTGGACCCACAGAGCTCTCTGGTGCATTCCCAGAGCTGCATCCTGGTGCTGCCCTGGTGCAGCATCCTACATCCTGCTACTCCCCTGACACAGCATTCTGCATCCTGCTTCTCCCCTGGTACAGCATCCTGCATCCCAGTGCTTCCCTGGCCCCATGGCTGTTCAGCATCACCTATGCCCAGTTATGGGCAGGAGGGGTTTATGACGATGTCTGAAGGACAGTGTGCCCTAGGAGCCAGTGTGACTCCATCCTCCCTGCTTTTCACCTCCCTCTGCCTTCCCGAAGACCTGATTTTTACACCTAGAGATGTCCAAAAGCACTGTGACTGTCTTCCCACTTCCTCTGCATCCCATGACAGCCAGCATCTCCTCTATTGCCCTCCCAAAGCATCCCACATGAATGATGTCCTTTGATTCCAACACACCATGGCCCCACAGGCCTGATCTGTCTGCACGGTGATGGGCACCACTGCAGTCCTTGTCAGCATCCTCTGGGACAACTGGGAAGCAGGAGCTGGCACCGCAGCACATCTCCTTTCTCCAAGGAGGTGGTGAATAGCATTGGCTGGAGACTGTGGTTCCATCAGAGCTCATCCCTGAGCAGCTCCATTGGGATTGAGCTCTTGCTGCTGGCAGGCGCAGCGTGTCGGAGGCGCAAGAGCTCGGTTGGCTTCTGCTCCGGTCACACTCTGAGCGTGTGGCATGTGCTGGCTCATTTCTAAGTGAGTTTGAGGGAGACTCCTGTGGCAGGGCTTGCTCTGCCTCCCATGGGAATCTGCTGGGAACATAACAAAGGAGGAAGGAGCAGATTCCGGGTGCAGGGGATGCGAGTGCAGGGCTGGATGAGCCAAGCAAGCAGCAGCAGCTGATAGCATCCCATGGGGGTCCCACTGGTATGGTGCGAACTCTTCCTTTGCATCCAGAGGATCAACTATGCAACATTGCAGACTAGTGGTATGACAGGAGAGCAGCTGGGGAGGTGCAGTGCAGGCTGAAGAAGGCCAGATGGGGTCTGAACAAACCCATCACAAAATATCTGGTCCACTTGCTCTAAAGAAATGCTTTTAATCTCGCTGGCATTAGAAGGTTGCAGTCAGTCATTCCCCAGGCAGGTGAATGGAAGTCTTTATTGTGGCTGTTTGGTTCTATCTCGGATAGCAATGAGGATTATTCTCCAGATTTCTGCATCTCACTCGGAGCCCCCAGCATGTGTTTGCAATTTTCCTCTCCCTTTCAGGCAATGCCAGCAATCTCCTGAAGTTCTGAAGCTGAACCTGTGAAATTTAATGGCTGGGCAGCGTATCTGACATATCCTTCTAAAATACTGCTGCAAGTGGGCTTCTCATACTGATTTATGATCTTTTTCTCCAACAAACTATCCACTGTATTTTATCTCTAGCATTTCTCATGCCATTCGTTGTCAGAAAGGAAGATCGGGCCAATGATGCTTCTATGAATTTCCAAGGAGGAGCAGTAGGTGGCTGGCTTGGATTTCTTTCGCCTTTTTTTGCTGGTTTAACCAGGCAAAGGTTTCCTTATGGCAGGGACTATTGGAGGCCCTGGTTCTGCCCCTTGACCTGACCCCATGAGGCTGCAGGCACACGAAGAGGAGCAGGTTGGGGTCCTGCACCATCCCCTGGCTCCCTGGCTCCAGGGAGGCCCCATCCCAGCTCTGGGTTTGGTGGTGCTGGGCCGGTGCTGTGCATTGGCTCCACATTCCAGTGTGTGCGGCTGCTTCCCCACTCTTGGTTGCTTTTCTTCTATGAGCTGGTAGTTTAAAACCTAAATAACCAAGGATCACTCCCTGGTTTGAGGGGAGGATGCTGCTTCCTGAGCCAAAGCAATGATGATTTGTTAGGACATAAAAACATCATGGGCTTTCCCTACATCCACACAGCTTCCGCACGGGGACCTGGGATGCTCCAGCATCCCAGTACCAGATGTTGGGGGACCTTTTGTGTCACATCATTACCTTGGGATGCTCCCAAAGCCAGTGGCATGGCAGGGCCAGCTTGGCTCTGGTGCAGCTCCTGCAGCAGGTTTACAGGCAGGGCTCGGTGGCAGGCAGGATGCTGAGCTCCATGAGTCTTTAACGGCAAATGCAGGGTTGTGGTAATGAGGGAATTCAATGAATCCACAGATTGCCTATCTCCGCTGACCCTCTGCGGCCCATAAATGGTCTGAATACTGATTCCTCTCGTCTGTGGCCAAGAGGGAACAGTTAGTTCTTGTGTTTTTGAACAAGGCGGCATCGTCTGGCAGCAGATTTGAGGCTTGATGGGGTCATCATCATCTCTGTTTCTCAAAAGCTTTTTTCTCAAGTCATTTCTTTCACTGAACCTTTAATTGTGGCCCTCGTGCCATCGCAGCCCTCCCCTGCTCTTGTCACATCCCCGGGAGGCACATCCCTGTCTGATGTGCATCATGGGGCTACTCCTCTGCCATACAGCACATACAGTGAAGGGTTTAACCTAAACAGGCTCCACTTCCCAGCCCTGGGCACTGCACACACAGATCCTGGCTCTCCTCTGGCTGGGAAGCCAGGAGCAGGCAAGAGGAGGTAGCAATGCTGGGACAAGGAGCTGCTCAGGACCGCTGCACAAGGGGATGTGGGGGGCTCCTGCTGCGCCATCCCCACCACCCTGCTCCTGTCCTGGCTCCCCATGGCCTCTTCTCCATCCCAGTGACCACAGCAGAGGGGTGGCTGCTGCCTCCCTCCATCCACAGCTGCCCAGACCGGTGCCCGGTGCCCAACACTGTGGCCTCGAGCACCCTGAGCACCACCTCTGATCCCAGAACCGGCAGTTTGGGACAGGCAGGCTCTTTTCCAGCTGAGCAGAAATCCATGGCTTGGCTCCCTGCTTCCTCCCATCTGCCCAAGTTTATTTTCCTTGTTTTCTGTTTATGAGCTAGGCGAGTATTGAATTTCTCCAAGTCATTGCCATCCATTGCCACAGGTCTCGCACACAAAGACTCCCTCGGTGCCAGGATCCAAGTTTTGCAATTGGACTGGTTCCCTTTCCCTCCAACCATTGTGGAAACAGCCTTTGTTTTGCTTCTGGATCTTGTTCATCAGGCCCAAATCAAGGGCCACTGTCCAAAGGCTGGCTTGTTTGAAATCTGATTTCCCTGCTTTAATGAAAACAGCACATTTCAGGGGACAGGGCCGAGGTCCTTCAACAGCAGGGTTTTCTCTGCAGGACTTGTGCATCTCTGCAGAAGCTGCGCTGTCCAGTCCTACCGCTTCCCTCTGAAGAGCACAAACTGGAGGGACGGGACATAAGCTCTCCTAAGGGACTTGTTACAAGAGAAAGCTGGCCCAGAACCTCCATCCTGGCTGCAAACTGACAGCCGAG
Source organism: Agapornis canus (assembly GCA_036873685.1). Taxonomy (NCBI): domain Eukaryota; kingdom Metazoa; phylum Chordata; class Aves; order Psittaciformes; family Psittacidae; genus Agapornis; species Agapornis canus. The sequence goes on from JBAFWW010039570.1 coordinate 31,875, forward strand.
GCTGCACACCCCATGCCCTTGCAGGATGCTCGGCTGCACCGCAGCTTCCCCACTGCTGTGTGCTCAGGGTGATGCAGGCTCAGCTGTGGTTGAGCTGGACCCACTGCTGCCACCCCAGCTCCTCCAGGATCCAGTGCCTCTCCGGCTCCAAGGAATGTGGCTCATTTCACCCATTGAGATGCTTCTGCCCTGTGTCCTAGCAAGGGGCAGCCTCGCTCCTTGTCCCACATGGGGCGGTTGCACCGACCTCAGACTTTCCTGATGGAAACTCCATTGATTCTGGGCCTGTAGGAGAGGAATCCCCTTAACTGCATGCTCAGGCATGTGCTGTGACTGCCCTTGTGTGTGTCAGAGCCAGGGAATGGTTCTGTAATCACCCATTTTCGTTTAATTGTAACGCCCCTGTCCCTCTAACTGTTCCAGATGCTCTGATGGTTCCTAGCTCTGGGCTTTAAAACATGCTGTTCTTTTCACCCTGGTCCCCGCCCTTCGAGCACAAACAATGGTTTTGCTGGTTTTTGAGCCTTTTGTGTGCCAACGGGATGTGGGGAGAGAATCCCCTCCATGCCAAATGCAGTTGATAATAAAAAACAGGAAGGGAGCTGGATGCCAGCGTAGGAGCAGAGCAGCCCTGGTCTGCTCACTGTGGTGTGTGAATGTCGCCATTGCCCAGCAGCAGGGTGGGATGCGGGGGGCAGATGAGGGGACAAGGACAGGGTGGAGGAGGATGAGGTTTCACGGAGGGGCTTCAAACAGACCCTGCGAGTCCACACGCGCCAGCAGCGATGCCCACCACAGCCCCCAGTTGCAGCCACAGCACCCAGTGGGTGCTCTCAGTGAACACCAGGGATGGTGCTGGGGTAAGCGTACCACTGAGGACTACAGCAGAGACCTGTGCCAGGCACTGCTTTTGCACATGGAGGGATGTACTGGGGGCTGAGAGCATCCTGCATCCCTGCAGAGCCATGAGCATCCCTTTCCATGGTGGATGCTGTGTGCCTGCTGCTGGCACCACTGCTCTTAACTGTGGCTACCGGCCATGGGTGGGTGGGAAAGGTTGGTCCCATGGGACCCTTGGCCACACCATGGCAGAAACAGTGTGGGAAGCCCCTCTGCTCCATCCTGCCCACTGCATGGCTGCCATAGGGCACTAACAGCCCTGGTTATCCACAGCTCCCTGTCACCTTTGCTGTCTCCTGGGGGCTCAGTTATCCCTGTCTCCCTCCTGATGGCAGAGATGGGAGGAGCAGCCCTGTCTGCAGCCAGGAAACTGGTGTTATCAATGCTGTGGGCACATGGGACTGGTGGCCGGAGGAAGGGGACCCTGGCTCCCAGGACTGATTGTTGCTATCGTCTCCACAGGTTCCTACATCTCCTCTTTTATCCCTTCTTTATATATATTTCAGAATGATATAAATTCTCCGCTCCGTGCCCTGCTGCGTGAGCACAAAAGAGGAGTTGCAGGCGGGCCCAAGAGAAAGGGAGGATAAAAAAAACCACAGGAGAAAATTAATAAAGCATTTGAGAAAGGGAGAGGGCTCCTCGCTGGGAAAGTGTGTAGCACACAGGGCTCCCCAAAGCACTTCAAAGCCTGACTCTGAAATTAGCCCAACTGTTGGGAATGTAAAGCAGGGGATTCTCCCACTGGGTTGTGGATTGAGAGTCCCCCCACGGGCTGCGAGGCACTGACATTTGTATTTATCCAGGCTCGAAGCTCCATCATGGAGCTTTTCAAAGGGCACTGCTGGGACCCAGCAGGCCACCTCCCCAGCGTGGCAAACACTGCAGTTTTAATTACTGCTCCGAGACGGCACATGTGCCCGACCCCCACGCTAATTCTTGTTGCAATTACAGCGATCTAATTGAGTTGATTCACTCGCTGCAGCTTTTGTGTCTTTCTTTCTTGCACTCCCTGCCGGTGAGAGCCGGGGCCTCCATTGATCCTCTAGGTAGTAATGTGGGCACTGCCGGCGTGCTGCCCCTCGGGGTCCAGCCAGCCTCATTGTGTCCATTGAGATGCTGGGAAATGCCAAAGCCCTGCAGAGGCAGAGCCATGGCTGGAGTGGGGTGACCCTTCCACTGGCTCTGGCACTGTGGATGTGCAGCATGTTGTTGGCACTTTTTTTGGAGAAGGAATTCTGTGTTTTGATAGGAAAATGATTCCTGATGAGTAGAGAAATGATGCTGTGGGAGTCACAAACAGGCTCTCTGTGTGCAGGGATGATGAGCTGGCCAATGGGGCCATAAAGGTCTCCAGCCACATCCATGCAGCCAGGGGAGAAGCTGGAGCTTTTTAGGCAGATATGGCATCCAATATCCCTGTGTCCCCCCATTTGCTTCCTACAGGGAGGCTGAGACCTCAGGTTCCCAACTGGAAAATCCATCAGGGAGGAAAGGGCTTTTGGGAAGAGGGTCCCTGAGTGCTGCTGCTGTTTCCTGCTCTCCTGCATTGGCTGTGCCAGGCCAGTGCAATGCCCACGCTCCATGGGGGCTCACTAGGGAAGTGCCTTAGCAGCAGTGTGGTTATTACCAGGTACCCAGCATTCTGTGCCCAATGGATGCAATTACACATCTACATAACAGTAATAATCTCATTACAGTGCCTTGCACCTGCAACAGACTCCTGCAAGCACCAGGAGTGAGGACCTGGCTGTCATTTACCCAGTGGGGCTGGGTGACATTAGGGAGTCCCAGGCATGTTATTGGGAAGAACCCCTGGATGCCATGTCCCTGGCTGCTGTTGTTTTATATGATGGCAAATGCAGGTGTCTATTGCTTAAAAAGAAATCCACCCCATCTGCAAACTCCCATGGGGAATATTCTGAGTAGAAATCAGATCAAAATCACTTAGGTTTTTGATAAAATCCACTAATTTTTTGGTCTCTTGGGGATTGGATTTTGCCTTCTCTTTTCCATCACTCTCACCTCTTCTTTCTGTTTTTTCTCTTTCCCTTGTTGCTGTCTCCCTGTATTACAGGGCAATGGGGGGGATGCAAACCACACTCCCAGCCTCAAGCTCTGCTCCCACCACTCGCTGAAGTGTCCTCTTGCTTTTTCAAGCCTATTATGAACAATAGTACAAATAAAGCATAGTGGTGCTTGAAATCAAAGCTTTCTCATGCTGGATCTTCTGCAGGGGCAACAGAACAGGGGACCCACCTGAGATGTGTAGCGGAGCCAGGACTGACCCCCTGTGGAGTGAATGGGACCCCAGAGCATCCTCCATCCCCAGAGGCCCCCATAGGAGAGCCTCTTCTTGGAGAGCCCTGGTGGGAACATCTGCCTGTGGCTTCTGTGGATGCTCTCGAAGAGGGAGCTGAGCAGACACATGGTAACTGGCAAGCGGCCCAATGAGGGAGAAGGGGGGGGGAGAATTAACTCTCATTTAAGTCCATTTTTGTTGTAAATAAACTATAATCACTTCAAACCTTTTGCTTAATCAGAAAAGGATGTCGACCATTAAGCAAACAGTCAGCAGGCTTGTCTTACTGCGGGATTAGAGATATTAAACGCCAGCGATACTGGCTTTTTTTAATCTGTCCTGCAGCTGCATTATTAAAACAAACACATTTGCAGACCTGCAAAAAACCCTAAATGAAAACAAAAGATGAGATTGAAGCTTTCCCAAGGGCAAGATCTGAAATCTGGACAATTTAAAAACCTGCATTTAGGCTTCATCTTTTGAACCCAATAATGGAGGGAAATGACACATAATACAATTAACCACTGGAATTAGCAGCACATCCTCTAACGGGGCCAGGTTAAGATCCAGTAACCTCTCTGTGTGGAGACAGCCCCTCCACAGCACTGCTCCCCATTGGCATGACCCGGTGCTCCTTCTGCGGTCCTGGCTTTCTGCTGGAGAGAGCAAACAGCCTTTGGTCTTCCAGCTTTGCACAGGAACGGGTGGTTTATTTCTTAAAGCTCCAACTTCTGGCTTCCAGTGAATGTGCCCAGAGAAAGACTTGCAGGAGCTCCTTAAACCCTCACCTTTACTTGCAGAAATGAGGGTTTCTGGCTTCTTTGGTGGCAGGGAAAATCTTGAAAGTGCGATGCTGGAGTTGAAGAGGAGCACGTACTCACCATGCGTTAAAGATTCAAGCCCTTGTGCTGACCAGGGAGCAGCAACCAGGTCCCAAGAGCTTTGAGAAGTCATGGGGAGAACTGAAGGCACCTGGGCTGTGGGGTGTGAAACTCCACTTAAAGCTGCCCCCCAATAGGTAACAGTGGGGTGATGGTGACAGCCAGTGCATGGTGGGGTGGCCCCAGCTGAGGCATCACCCTGCGAGGACCAGAAGTGGCATCCTGCCCTTTGGAGCAGAGTGCAAGCAAACCCCTCCTCACCCAGCTGGGGTTATACAGCCTCTGCCACCTTGCCCAGAGCTCTGGCATCCTTTGTTCCTCCCTCCAGCCCTGGGCACAATGAAACCCGATTTTAAAGGAACCAGAGGGAAATGCCAGCTGCATGGGGCTGGATAGGCTGGGACATGCAGGATGGCAGAGTTAAAGTGAGTGTCCGTTGCTGACAGGGATGCCAGCCAGCAATTCATTTTCCACATTAATTTTGATTAAGAGCACTTCTATGGTTGCGGAGTCCAATTTTCACAAGGGAAATTTCACCCCTACACACACAGGACAGCAAACCAGATTGACCCGAAGTCGTTCTTTCCTATATTTCTTGTGGAATCTTGGCTGGATACAAGTTGTCTCAAATGCAATTACACTGTCATAAATAATTTTCCACCTCTTTTTTCTGTCTCAACCATCCTGCTCCCCTGCGGTCAGTGGAAAGTTCCCTCTTTTATTAGGTTAGACTCGTTGGCACAGAGAAAAACTCTGTGCTCATGGCATCATTGTCTGCATGGAGCCAAATCCTCAGAGAGCTCCCTCCCGCTAGCACAAAGGCTGGGGCTAAGGATGGATAAGGAAGCCTGGAGCTGGATGATGAGCTGCCACCCTCTCACGAGCCTGAGATCTCCTTGCCCAGACACGGGAAACCCCCACCCTGAGTGTCATTGACTATGAGCACCCGCATAGACCTTGGGGAGCTCAAGAGCCAGAGCATCAGCTTCCAGCTGGGATGAGAAGGTCACAGCTAGTGCTTCAAGTCAAATACATGCTAGAAACGCTTTGCTGCAGTTCCATGTGAGTGAAGGGTTATGACACACACATTTCTCAAGGTTTTGGCCAAAACACACCGTTTTCTAGCTCCTGTTCTGCTCCTCGTGGCAGAGGAGACTGGGAGTATGTGGCCAAGTCCTTCCAGACAAAGGGCTCAGCAATGTGATTAACATCTGCCACATGTGGACACGTCCTTCTGCTATTTAGGACTCCTCTGTGCTCTTTTTCACTGTGCCTTTCATGCAAGCTGCATCCCCAAACCACTTCATAGAGCAGGCTAATTAAAATCAAGGCTACGAAGCCATGCAGGGAGAAACAGCTCCAATGGGGGGGGGTGCGGGGTAGGGGTCACGTTCAGCCCCCAGGCTGCTCTGCAGTGTGAGGGGCAGATCCCTCCCTGGGCTCAGTCACACCCAGGCCATGTCTGAGCAGATTTCATCACTTCAGCCCCTTTGAGGGCTGGTAAACGATGTTTAAAGGTGTTATGTTTAGAGGTGTTCTTGGTCCTAAAAGCCCCATGCTCTTCATAGGGCCAGTGTGTTCCAGCAGCACTGCCATGGTGGGGATAGCCGTGGGGAGGTGCATTTCTGTGTTTGCAGTGAAGCCTCAAACGGTTGGATGCATCTTCTGCAGCAAGGTGGTCGCTTCTTGACACTTCACTGCCCTCCCAGAGGTGGGACCATCTCAGCTCTATCGGTTTGCATCCAAAGGAGGAATGCTCATCCATCCTCTCCCTGTTCTCAGAGCTGTATGTTCTGAATTCAACCATATCGGAGATGTTCAGGGAAGTGTGAAGTCATTTTCTATTTAGAGAATGAAAAAAAACACATGGGGGGGGGAATAAAACTAAGCTGATTTGATGAAATCGTGCTGTCTGATATTAGCAACTGATTAACAGGAGAACATAGAGGAGACTCCAACCATGAGCTGTGCAAGAGCACTGCCAAGACAGCGAGCCACATTACTCAAGAAGTGGAAAGTCCAGGTAAAGCCCATCCCCTGGCTACACATGTGGTAGTGATTTGGGCAGATCCTCTGTCAGAGGGGCTGACATCATGGCGAGAGGTATTTACAGCCGACAAGGAGAGCTCGGCGCGGACCTTGGCCCCCCTCCCCTCCTTCTCCTCCTCCTCCTGCTCGATTCGGAGCTGTTATTATAAAGTGTTATTTATGAAGTGGTGAGAGCATGAGCAGCACAGCCCTGCCAAACTTAAAGCACTTTTCATTTAACAGAATGAAAATGATTTTAACATGAGTATCTGAAGGAAAGATCCGTGGATTCTGGACAGCTTTATAGGGGCAGGCTATAAATTCTGAGCTTGCAAACGTATTTTCTTCACCAATAGGCTTCTCTTCACCTCTGAAAGTTTATCCTCAATAAACACAAGCTGACTCTCCAGCAATGTCCAGAGGAGGATGTTAGCAGCTATTACTGTACCTAATCAACCACAGGTTGATCCAGAGAGACACTCAGAGCCATGTTTGCGTGCGCTATTGCACAAGGCTCACCTCCAGCTGCCGAGGTCAGCGGGGAGCATCACTGTGGCCTCATCCATTACAGACCTGATGCAAGGCCATCGGAGGCAGTGGGATTCCCTCTGCTGACATCCCTCAGCTTTCCATTAAGCTGCCACAGGACAAGTCTCTCCTTGGTGCACCCACTTAGCTCCTCTGACAGAGGTCAAGCTCTGAGTCCATGGGAATGGAGCCCTCGCCCAGCCTTGAGCTCCAGCAGCTGCATCAGCCCTGCTGCCCACACCAGAGATTTGCTTCTCCTTGTCTGGTGGTTACTGCCTGTGCTCACACGAATGCCAAACATCCTTTAAGGGAGGCTGACACCAGAGGCTCACCTGCTTATATAGGAAGATGTTCTCTGCTCTTGCAGTCTCCTTTGCTCCCACTCTTTATCCCTGCGAGCACCAAGGACGTGCAGCAGCAAGGGGCAGCCCTGGCAATGGCCACGTGCTGCTGGGAGAGGACGATGCTCAAGGCTGAGAGGCACAAGGATACAGTGAGCAGCTTCCAGTGCACAACCTGCATGAAGAAACCTTGTGGATGAAAATCCACCTGAGCCCCCTCTGCTCCCACCCTGCCACCCACTGCAGCACAGCCCTTGCCATGACCCAAAGTCAGTGGCAACATAGGATGGTTTTCAAACATGCAATTAGGCGTTTTCCACTGGCAAAAGCCAGGGATCAGCACAGGCTGGTGGCCCTGGGTACGTTTTGCATAGAGATGGAGCCCCAGGACATCAGGTTTGTGGCACTCAGAGGTGACCCTACTGCCACTGGTCCTTGTCTGGACCAAAGGCAGCCAGCAGGGTATTTGTATTTCTGTCTCACATAGCTTAGAACGCCAGTTGCTGTCATGTTATTCTTGTTTGGGATTTCATGTCGGTTCAGTATGCTACTGAAATGGATCCTCCCCACAGACGAAGGCTGTTGGGAAACCACAAGCTTTGTGAAATTCAAAATTGGTAAGCAAGAAAATTATGAAACCACAGGAAATGAAATGAGCGATTCCTGCTATCCTGGCTCTTCCCCTCAACTCCCCCATTGCTCTTAGGAAAATGTGCATTAAAGAGGGCGTTAGCAAATGCTTCCTGTCCTCCAGTAAGATTCCTTGCTTTCAGAGCGAGGAGTGGGTGCTGAGAAGGATGGAAGGGAAAAGCCATAGAGGGCAATGCTGACTCATAGCAACAGACACCACAAAGCCGGGAGTGGAAAAGATACATCAAGATCAGTGGGAAGAGGATGACAGCAGACCCCCACGATGACAATAGGCAGTGACATCAGTGACCCACACACCGAGGGCTGCCCGGCGGCTCGGAGAGCAGTGCTCCCTCTCTGCTCTGCTCTATGTTTTATGGGTTCATACTTCATCTCGCTGTTTGCACCCCTGGGATGTCTCAGTGCTGCTGCTCTTCCTGTTATCACACATCAGACCAGGCTGCAGGGCTCCACAGAGGGGATGTGTGATGCCAACTGTGTGCCTGGCACTGGGCAAGTCTCTTCACCTCTTGGTCAGATGGATTCGTGCTTTTTTCCAACCTCATGGAGAGAAAGCCACTGATTTGGGAACACTGGTCCCTGCAATGGGACCCAGAAGAGGTACAGCACAGCTCACAGCACATCTCCTGTTGAAGTGAGTCTTGTCCCATGATGTGGAGCTCCGGGGTCCTTCATCCTCTCTCAGCTTTCTGTTACAAGTGCTTTACAGACTATGCAGCAAACCAGCTGATGTGATCCTGTCTATGGTTGCGCTTTCCCACTGCAATTTGGTTTGCATGTCGCTGTTGATATGTTTATGGGCTGATGATGCTGGGGCAACAGCCCCAGTGGGGGAGCGAGACACATCAGCATTTGTTCCCCTGTTTGAAGAACACACCAGTTGCATGGATAGCCAGAAGCTGGAAGCTGTGGTACAACTAAATCCAGGACTCCATGATGCTCCAAGGTATGATTTGTGATACTTTATGAGACAACCTTTTCTTCCCATCACCAAAGTGAGCTCCAGCCTGGCTCTGGAAAGGCCAATTCCTTGCAAGTGAGCACATCAGCAAGGTGTTCTTATACTTCATTTTGCTTCTGGAAAGGGATGAGGTGATGGTGGGGTCTGTGGACTACAAACAGCCATACATCTCCAGGGAAGAGGAGCTGAGATGGAGCCAGTGTTCAAGCTGCAGAGTGTGGTTCAGTGATTTGTCCTTCCAGGGCAGACTTCCTGCATTGCTTGTTCACACTTTCAGTGCAGGGTAGGCATCAAGGTGCTTGCACAATGCAGAGGATGAGACAGGGTCTCCTCGCACCAGAGCAGCATCTTTAGAGAGGGTAGAAAAACCCCACTGTGTTGTTTCGGTTGACACCACCTCTGTGGGATGAAACAGGAGCAGCAGCAAACCCTGCCCCTGGATTCCTCCAAATCCTCTATCAAAGGCTCAGCCAGGCCCAGCCACCCTGAGGAATGTGCTTTGCCATGCGAGAGATGGTCCCAGCCTTCAGAGAGCAAAGCAGCAGCGCATTGGGAAGAGTGGCTGCATCTGTGCGCGGTGCACGGCTGGCTCCGGTGGGATGTCCCGGTGCCTCGGATGAGCTGCAAGCCTTCAGGATTTCCCTGAGAAATGTCAAGGGACAGTGCAGAAAACGATGCTTTTCAATAACAAGGAAATATTCCATGAATGAAACCAGATCTGTTTATTTTGAGTTCACTGTTGCAAATCATTGCAAAGAGACCCCAGTCCCCATCAGAATGGATCCAATGTGGATGTGAACCACATGAGGTGCAGGTTTGATCCAGCACAGAAACATTTTGAATTTGCTTTTTTTAATCTAATTTCTTATTGAAACAATGTGGTTTGCATTAAGGTTTTGATGTTTTGTTTTAAAACCACACATCTAATTTTAAATGTTTAAGGCTTATAAATAATACAGTAATTTTGATGCAGCCAAAGAAGATCTCATGCAAGAAACAGATAAATCAGTAAATCAGTACCTCATTTACATGTTTAACATGTGCCACATTTCATTCCCTCTCCTCCTTGGATGGGACTCAAAGGGACTCTCCAAAGAATTTGCCCCCACATCCCTGCTTCATCCTGAGATAGAAACAAATTCCAGTTTGGAAAACACAACTTTTATCACAGATGTCAGCAATTAAATTGTCCATTAAATAAAACATTCGCTCACCTTATTTTCCCCCCTTTTCTCATTTGCTAAGATGAGAAAGACTTCCCTCCATAGCCACATTCCAGCAGGAAAGCTTCCCAGCACATCCCTGGGCAGCTCTCGTGGAATGGGAGCCCTTGCAGGGGCACATGGAGCTGCTCAGTGTAGCTGGGGCTGCAGAATCCATCACCCTCATGTGGGATCCATCCAGGCTCCCAGCTACAGCACCCATGCACTGCAGGTAATTGGGCTGGGACCTGCCCTGGGAGTCAATGTCTTCTCCAGAGCTGCATTTGGCCAGCTGGGGACCCCCTGGATAAAGGGCACAGCAGAAGCTATAGGGAAGTAAAGAACAAGTCAGGATTGCTGGAAGGCTCCCACTGTGGCTCTGCTCTCCATGCCTGCACCCATCTCCTCAGCAAAGACACCCAGATCAGAGCTGCTGCCACAAAACTGCTCATTGTCACCTGCTTTTACACCTGTAATCAGGCGTCCCATAATCACTCATTTCCTCCTTGCTTCCACCTGTGATAGCTGCTGTCTCCTGCAGAAGGCTTCAGCTCAGGCAATTAATTGAGCTGTAAATGAAAGGAGCCCCAATTATCCTCTCTCCTCCTATGGTGTCAGAGTGAAATCTCATTAGCACTCGAGTGTATCTGAGAACGCAGTAACAGGAGTGTTAGATGTGTTAATGGAAACCATTTTCCTTTATCCCTTGGCAATTCCAGCTGTTTCCATCAGGGAAGTGTGGAATTTGATCTGGAAGAGTGGCCAGGCTTTGAGGGCGTGAGGTGTTAGAAAGAACAGAGCACCAATCCCAGGCTCAACCAGCATCTCCTTGCTTCCCTGGTGTCTATCCTAAGGGAAGACCTAAACTTTGAGCCATCTTATCTGCTGGGATTCAGTGTGTAGCTCTTGGCCTTATGAGGAGAGCCCCTTGAACTTGAGCTGGAGGGCTGGCTAATCTGAGAAGAGAGATTATGATGGTGTTGGTAAATTCAGTATTTCACTGCAAAGTGGACAAGAAGAATGTGGAAAGCAAAGCCTGAGTGTCTTTGCATCCTGCTGAATGGTTCCTTCCCCATCTTCTTTACATTTATATGTGGAAATGATACTGCTCTGAAAGCTTGAATGTGAGCTGGCTCACCCAGCAGTGCTCTCCCCTTCTCTTAGTTCACACCCTATGGAAAGCAGAGGTTTCCCACTAAACGGAAGTTCCAGATTGCAGGACACAATTGTAGGTCATTACAAGCTCAAAGCATGGTTTTCCTTGTGCCTTCTCCCCATCCTAGCATCCTGGTACTTCAGGTCCCCCCAGACCCACAGTGACAGCAGTGATGTCCCCTTCCCCTGGGTTTGGGTTTAAGGCTGAAGCTCCTCCAGAGAACATAAGGCCAGTGTGAACAGATGACAACTGATCCCATCTGAAGCAATGGGATTGTTTCCTAGCTGTGCTCTCCCTGCTCGGGAGCAGGACGATGCTGTACAGGACTGGGACTCCCATCAGCAGGGAGGGACTCTGCTCGCTCTGTGTGGAGAATGAGGCAGGGAAAACATCCTGGTGTTGCAAAAGGGCTTGATGAAAGCCAGGAGAATTAGCAGTAGACCTCAAGTCCTGCTGTGTGAGTGTCAGGGGTGTATGTCCTGCTCCTCAAGGCTGTTGAAAGTCTCTGAGCCTGTTTCAGGGTATGCATTTCCAGAGTTCTGGTAGACCTTTGTACTTCATTTGAATTGCAAAACTACATTGTGTTAAATCTCAGCATCTTCATGAAGTAAAGCTCCAGGGAGAACAAAGGCACATGGGTGTCCTGATTGCCACATCCCTGCATGATGGAAGGGGCAGCACAGGGGAAGTGTGCTGGGACCTCCTGGGGCTGGTGGTACACTGCTGCCTGCCAAGGCCTGGTGCAGGGTGGCCCTGGGGACATCCATGCACGTGAGGCAGCACATGGCAAGGCTGGTGTGCACAGTGCCTGTCCTGAGACCTGTGGGAGAGCCTCCTCCTGCACACCATGCTCCTGGGCATGCCTTCACCAGGCCTGTTTGAAAGGTTAGAAGCATTGTTGATCTGGCCCCAGTGCAGGTCTGAGTTAGAAATAAATGAAAAAGGAGAGAAGAAAAAACTATCATTTGACTTTTATTAAAGTTTCAGGAGGGATGCAGGCTCATAAAGCTCCTTTTTATTAATAAAAGTGCCATTAAACATTGCATTCCCCCATCCCTTTCCACTTTTCTCTGTCAGGTGTTGGCAGCAGATGGGCAGAGGAGCACAGGATGTTTCAGGCCAGGGTGCTCCATCCCCGGCCATAGGCATGGCAGAGGGAGCATCAGCGGAGCAGAGAGTGATGGCAGCATGATGCCTCTTGGTGCTGATTTCGCAGGGATGCTGTAGCCCTAAGCTAAAAGATACTGTTTGTTTAGTTTGGCAAGGAAACCCACTTTCCTTTCACTGCGTTTATTGACATATGAATCAGAGCTGGCATCGAGAGCGAGGACTCAACAGTTGTGTACAAGCAAGAGAGCATGTGTCAGTGTAAGTTGCAGTAATGAGGCTATTAATCATGTCACTCCCAGGCTAGGGAAACCCCACAGTCCCCAGTGCGTGGGACACTGCTTGGCGAGAGGGAGCCCCATCACATGGCTGCCTGTGCCACTGCCTCCAGGCTGGGAATAGGCTTAAGACATATAGATGGGAGTATGTGCTGCTGCTCCCCTCTGCTGCCCTGCCATGAGACCCCAGCCCCTGGCAGCATGGGTGATGGGCTGTGATGCTTGGTGTGCCATGGTCCTCCTGTGCGCTTCCCGTCTTCCCAAAGTGCTGAGCTGAGATTACCCCCGGCCCCTCCAAATGAGGCACCCTCACCCTGTAAAGCACTGATGGATGGTGTTGGCACCCACCATTCCTTAGGCAGGGGTGGAGGACAGCCCAGCTCGGCTCCCTGGACAGCACTGGCAGGTCCTCACACTGGGTTGCAGCTGAAGTGCCGTGTCCTTCCCTGCTGTGAGCACCGGAGTGCCTCAAACCCACAGCCAGCACAGCAAGAGAATGCTTTGGTTTGGTTTCCTCCTGCAGCTGGTTCCAGATGAAGCTGCAGAAAGGAGCATTTGTGGAACGGAGAGAGAAGGAGGGAAGGCAGAAGCCAGGCTGGGGCATGAGGGGCTGGGATGGAGCTGAGCACAAGCAAAGCTCATGGCACTGCAACAGCCCATAACACAGGTCAGCCCATTGATCAGAGCAGCCCATGACATTCTGGAACCCCATGGCACAGTGCAGCCCATGGCACAGGACAGCCAATGGCATTGTGGAACCCCATGGCACAGGACAGCCCATGGAGCAGTGCAGCACATGGTCCTGTGGAGCCCACACTGTTCCAGTACCCAAGTGTGCAGAAAGGACAATGGATGGGGTCTGATGATGGCCTAGCTGATGGCAGTGCCCAGGGCAGGATCTTGATGCTCCTCCTGCCCCTCCATCCCCAGCCCCATCTTACCCATGTGGGGCCACCTCCCAGCATCCATCCTGCTCAGGTCTGCATCCCCCCACGCTTCAGCGCTGCCCATGCTGGTGGCTTCGTTCTGCTTCCACGTGCCCCCATACACACGTGCCCCTTTCTTCTGTTCCCCCCTGCTCTGCCTTCCCAGAGCTAGCAGGACAGCTGAGTGAAAAAAGCAGCATTTCTGGTCAGGATGAATACACATTTTTAGTCATTATTTTTCATAACTTGAGAGGATTCATTTCGTTTGCTCCTGGGATATGAAACCTTCCCTTCAGAGGAATTCCCACTGAAGGCACTAACTTAAATGAGAGGTTTTCTTGTAAAATTTCAGAAGCATTCCTTTGGAAAATGATGGCATTTCAGGGAGAGTTTGCAATGAGTTTTTCTTTGAGTGCAACACTCAGCTTGACCTTAATTATGGAGCTGTCCCTGCTGCTTCATTACACAGATAAAATAAATAAGAAGCAGATTTGCTTAATGTCACTGTGGAGGTAGTGGGCCAAGCTCAGTTTGAGTTGTTAAGTCCTGTATCAATGTCTATGCTAATACTTCAAGCCTGATAAATAGTGATAGCCATTGTGTGTGGTGGACATGATGCTGTTGGAGCATCCTTCTTCCCCCATGAAGTCTCCAACCCCGCTGATGCAGGCTGAGGCCACCAGACTGATGGCATCCGTGCCTCTGGAAATGGGTCCATGTCTTGCTGCATTTCTACAAGATGATCCATAAGCAGCCAAGCCAGGCAATGTGCAATGTTGAGCACTGAAAGCTGAGCTTGCTTGTACTTGAAGATAAGCCTCTTTGTGTTTATCATGTGCCAGCAACAAGGCTGACTGCCTTGTCTCTGCTTTGGTACTGCTTGGTGTCATAAACTACTGGAGGAGGTTGGTGCAATCAGGAAAGCACTAGATTATGAGCACTGCACTTGGTCACCCATTAACAAGCTCTTGGCAAATGGAGCACTCATCACAGCATGCATTTCATTTATGAAAGTAGAGCCCCAGGACGGCTGCTAGTAATTCGGTTGGGGGTGAATGAAGTGAGATCTTTCCCTGCTTAACTGCAATCACATAAGAAGAACGCCTGCAGCCCTGGCAGGGAATGGGGCTCAGCCTTGGCAGGGAATGCGGCTCAGCCCTGCCTCGATGGCTAATCACCTTGCACAACCCCAGCTTGCCCCAGACACAGGCTGCTGGTGCCCATCTCTCGCCCTTGCTGCTGGGTGTCCTTGACTGCTGAGCTGCATCCTGGGGAGGGAAGGTATGGACCAAGGTGGGATGCTCCGGAGGAGAGGGTGGATGGTCCAAGGTCTGGAAGCTGTGGTCTGTGGGGAAGGATGGGCAGGACTGGGTTTGTTTAGTCCAGGGGTGTGAGGAGCAGGGAAGATGTGACTGTGGTCCTCAAATACACCTTGTGAATGATCTCAGATCGCTGGCACAGGGGCGCAGGTCCCAGTGGGACTGCAGCATGATTGGATGCAGGGATGGGGTCTGCAGCCCTGCACCAGCCTCGCACCCACTATCCCACACCAGCTCAGAGAAACAAACCCCGTTGCTGCTGCTCATCTTCTAGATACCCTGATTAGAACAATGAGGCTGATTAATGCAAACCAGATACGGATTCAGAAAGAGGAGGGGGGAAAGATGAAAACTGCTCATCCCCCTGCACTGCTCGGGAAGTCAGGGAGCTATGTGACCACATCCATGGCTGGCAAGGACATCGACATGTATTTGGTTTTACTACAGCGAGTAGTTCTGTGCACTAAGGGCTGCGATGAGGCAAAAAAGCACAAAGATGGGTGAACCAGAGAAAACTACCCGCTCCTGACCTTATTCATTTGGAGTCAGTGCAAGATCTCTCCAATCTCAGCATATAAATTAACTTATAAATTAAACATGAATTTTAAGTTGATGACATCCCTTTAAATAAACAACAACACGGGTATCTTGCTAGCAATCAGCTCCCGGTCCATTATCTGTGTTTTCACAAGTGTGCTGTTATTGTATAGTGTCTGCAGTTCCTCCATACGCTGCAGCATCCTGAATCAAAGAACTCTTTCACACGAACATCCCGCTCTGAAAACAATAGAGCTGAGCACCACTTCTTCAACTCCAATTGCTAACAGACCACTAAATTAAATAGATTTTTTCCATCTGAGAGCTCTCCGCAAGAGTCGATCCTGAAGGACCCAGGAATATCTTGGGATAATTGCTCAGGAAGCAGATCTTACTGATGGCAGCTTTTGCTCAGACATCGGGGAGGGGGGGCTGCAGCAAACACAAGCCCCAGAGCTGTGGTGTGTCCAATGCTCTGAAGTCTGTGTCATGCATGGAGCTTTGTCACCTTCCCTTAGGAATACTGCAGCACTCCAGGGTGAGGGCTGGGACAGCTCCAGCCCACCTCATGAGGCTGGAAGCACTGGGGCTGTGCTATCTCCAGTCCAATTTGACCTGCTTTAAGGTGGTTCATTGCTCTTTAGCTGCTCTTCCAGTGCCTGCAGGAGGGACATAGGGGTTTTTTGATCATATTTGGGTCCTAAATCTCAGAATCAGAAAGAAGTTAAGCTCAAAATTCGCTTTCCTCTCCAAGTTATTCTCTTGGCAGCACCAGAAGCTGTGTGACAGCTGCTACTCCAGACACTAGGAACATTCATTCATCATAGAGAAGCAAAATCCCTGTTGCTTTTCAGCCGAGAACCCATGTAATCACCATGTAGCTAAATTAGAAATGGGTGACTTTGCTTAGTTTCAGTTTCACATGGTCCAGACAGGACCTGTTTGCTTGGCTCATCTGGGAGCTGCGCTTTATTACATCTCCAGAAGTTCAATCATATTCAGAAGAGCTCTCCTGTATGATCTCTAGCCAGTGCCTGCCATACCTATTTCACCACCAGAGCTTTCATAGGCTGAGTTTCTGTGGCTCTTTGAACTCAGACTTTGCTATTTTTCATCATTCCTGGGATTATTTCTTTGCTGCTTAACTGGAAGTGCAATGCCCAGGACCCACGGCTGCAACACTGTGGATCCATGGGTGCAATGCCCAAGAGCTGTGGGTTTAATGCCCAGCATCCAGGGATTCAATATCCAGGATCCAGGGATGCAGTGCTCAAGGTTCAGGGGTGCAGTCCCCAGGATGCATGGGTGCAACACTGGAGATCCAGGGGTGCAATGCTGGGGATCCAGGGGTTCAGTGCCAGGTATCCCAGGGTACAATGCCCAGGATCCAGGGATACAATGCTGGGGATCCAGAGATGCAACTCCCAGTATCCCAGGGTTCAATGCTGGGCATGCCAGGGTGCAATGCCCAGGATCCAGGGGTGCAATGCTGGGGATCCAGGCATTCAATGCCCAGCATCCCTGGGTGCAACGCCCAAGATCCAGGGGTTCAATGCCTGGCATCGAGGGATCCAATGCCCAGCACCCAGAGATCCAATGCCCACACCCAGGTGTCCATCACCGCAGCCCCCCCATCGCCGTGGGGCTCAGCTGATTGACACCATGGTGCAGAGGCTCCATCTCCACGTGCCTGCAGTGGCTCCGCACCCCACGGGGAGCTTTGCGCAAGGAGGATTTGCACACAAGTCACAGGGTTTAACTGAAACCCAATTTGCCACGGAGCAGCATTGGTTTCCATTAGGGAAGAACAATTCATTTATGGGTATGCTGCGAGGGGAGCAGGGCAGGGGGGAACCTTTCCCTGCCCATCGCCAGGTTGGGTGGAGAGTTCACGGAGCCTGAATGAAAACAAATGTGAAGCTCATAGGTGCATTTGTAACCTATTACCAGGAGGCTTCATGAAACCTTAAACTTACTGGCACGGGGAGGGAGATGGCAGCTTCCAAAACGTGGGGTTTTGTTTCTTCTTGATATGAGAAAGCTGCTTCAGAGTGCGCCAGTTCCCATGCGGGTGCTTGGGATGGGGCCAAGCCCCCATGCCTGAACCCAGGCAGCCGCTTGCCTGCACCTTGGTTCAGTTATTGCCCCTGCAGAGCTCTCGATAGGACTGCAGTCATCCCATAGAGCAGGGGAGCAATGGGAGGTGAGGGTGCATGGAGCAGGGTGCTGGTGCACCGGTATCTGCTGAAGGAGCACCCAGGGACTTCGCAGATGCTGATGGGAGGCTGGTTTCCCACCCCACTGCCCCACCTAAAGGAGATGCTTTTGATGCCCAACACAGTGGAGCTGGTAGGGGTTTGGAGATCACATATCTAAGAGTGTGAGCAGATGTTTTCAGGGTATTTGAGCAGCTTGGCCATATCAGGGTGGGTTCATTCTCTTTGAAAAGGACAGCAAAAGCTGTGTATCTCACATTGAACTGTTTAGGTTGGTTTCCAACCAGTAAGATCATTGAGTCCAACCCTCAACCCAGCACTGCCACATTCACCACTAAACCATACCCACAAGCACCACATCTATGTCTTCTAAATCCCCACAGGGATGGTGACTCCATCACTTCCCTGGGCAGCCTGTTCCAATGCTTGACAACTCTTTTAGTGAAGGAATTTGCCCTAATATCTAATCTAAACCTCCCCTCGCACAACTTGAGGCCATTTCCTCTTACCCTATTGCTTGTCACTTGGGAGAAGAGACTGAACATCCACCCTTGCTGCTGGCTGCCAAATTGCAGTCCTCTGGCTCTGGATATGAAAGGATGAAGGATTCTCAAAGAAGTGGTTTACTGGAGTACATTTAGGACATCATAAATTTCTTTTGTCTCATTCTCAGATGCAACTGAACCATTTCAGGTGAAGCTTTTCAGAAAACAGACTGAAATGCAATGAACCAAAATGCATCCGGAGGGAAGCACGCAGCTGAGACAGTGGCAACCCAGTTGCCTTGTGTTTTGCAGGTTTAATAGCAATGTGCATGTGGGTGCTCATAACGTAGTAGCCTGGGATTTGGTGGGATGCAGGGGAAACACCTGTGAGTCTCCCATCCCCATCTGCCAGCTCTAATCCACACCATTAGCAAAAGTTGTGCCATTAACACGGGTTGGGATTAGCAAACAGGCCCCAGGGAAGTCTGAGCCAGGCAAATGAGTCCCTGCAGATGCTTCCTTTTCAGAAGGGGCACCATGGCTTGATGGCTTGGAAGAGATGTGTGAGCATAAGTATCCCATTACAGACATCTGTGTGATAGCTCCAGCGCTCCCCAGCCTCGATGAATGCTTGCAAATGGAGACATCAAAGGTGTCTGTTTCATTTATGAGTCATGTTGTAGTGACTCATCCTCATCAATGCATGTGTCAGGGATGCTCCAGCCATTCTCATAGTGTTATCTGTATAAACCCAGTCACTGTGCATCCCTAAAGGCAGCCAGAGCCAAGCAACCCAAACTGTGGAGTCAGCCCCTGTTCTGTTTGCATCTATTCCCACTATTTTACAGCTCTTACCAGTGCCTGTTGGGTTGTGATGCTTACCCCTCAACAAGGATACCAGTGGGGAGCCCTGGGCTGCTGCAAAATGGGAAGAAGAAGGAATTTCCACCTCTGCTGTAATGGTGCAACTTGCTTTGCTTGCTGAGCACCAGCACATGTGCTACAGGATCAGGTTCCCAAGCGTAAATGATGCTACCTGACAGTGCAGGAGTTTTTTATGGATGTACTCACACTTGAAACATTTACCCTCACATTCTGGGCAATGCACGTGAATTCTGAAGGAAGAAATATTGGGTTTTATTTCTTTAAGGAAAATACATGTGATTTCAGCATAAATCAATAGAACATGACTTTGCTTGGCGGACTGAGCCAAGTGGAGACATGGAAAAATAAACTCTTCCTGACAACTCCTGCTGAAAGATTCTCATCTATCCAGGTCATGGGATCAACAGCAAGAATGGCAGCCACTTGAACTCTGGCAGGCAGCCCTCCATGGCTTTGACAGATGTTCCTGGCACTAAAGCATGAGGATGCTTTGTGGATGGCTTCTGGTAGGGACCAGGCTGGCTCCTGCACAATGGCAGAGCTCTGGGAAGGTGCATCCTTGGGAGCGCTCCTTGGCTGTGGCAGGAGATGTCCTGGTGAAGAGCCTGGTGTTGGGCATCACCTCCCCAACCTCTCCCTGTATCCCTTTCCAGTGCAGAAGTGTCAGTTGTGGTGTCACAGGGTTAAGGCAGGTGTTAGGAGCAGTGAGTGAAGATCTCAGGCTTCACCAGCAGCTTCTGAAGATATTGAAGCATCAGATGTTGATGAAGATGTTGAAGGGCTCCAGAGAAAGCATGGCCTTGGGTGTCTGCCTCCCTTTGTGCTGTCTGCAGATACAGATCCTGAGGTCCCAAAGACAGCAGCCACCCACCCTGGTGCAGAAGGACCTGGATCCTGCCCATGCAGCCAGGGCAGAACCCAGACACCTCAGGGCTCTGCACTTCCTCGTCCTCCCTTTGCCTATTATTGGTGTTAAACCAATGAGGGGTGATTTGGGCAGGACAAAGTCCCACTGTGAGCTCAAAAGGTGTCACCTGGAGTCAAAGCAAAGTCACTGAAATGAGGAGAAATTCTCATTTCATTTGGTTCATTTGTTATAATGATTCTTCACCGTGGGCCATATTAAACACTTCAGTGATTTCTGCCTCTAAAACCCTCTTGCAGGGATTGTGATGAAAGGTATATTTATTGTACTTCAGCTTGGAAAGTTGTTTCAGATGTTTCCAATTCATCAACCGGTTCAGACATCTGTTCCTGGTTGGGGCAGAAAAGCTTAACTTGCACACACACACACACACACACACAAAAAAAAGCTCATTTTGGAGCTTTTTATGATGAGTTTTCTAATCCTAACAAGTTGTCAAATAGTGCTAATAGCCAGGTCACCCGTGGCCCTGTCACCCCCTGGTTGCCAGGTAGCTTGGGGCTACCTGCCTTGGCTTTGGGGATTAGGTGACAGCTCCCCAGTATGAGCCTGCCCCTTGGCTCTGTACCCACTGGGACTGGAGGGGAGATGCTCCCCCAGTGCCACCCCAGAAGGGGCTGGTCCAGGCGGGATGTGTCTGGGACGTGCAGCTGGACCAACGGGCTCGCCTTGGGATTGCAAAATCTGGCTCGAAATCAGACCAAAACTATAATATTTAGAAATACTTCAGAAACTCAAACCTCAAAGCCCAGTTTGAGGGAGGGGGCCTGAAATATTTCATCGAGGCAAAGAATCAATCGCTTTGTTTTGGTTACAACTTTGCAGTGAATATCTATTGCACTTCACCAACAAAAGGCAGTGAGGTCATTCCAAGTAAAAAATCAAAATGATTCATTCAGAAAATGTCAAAACAGGATGTTTTGGTACTATCAGCCCTCTATTTCCAGATCGCTTTCCAAAGAGATTCTCATTAAATGGACCAGGTTATGGAAGGTGCTGGGATTTTGGAGGAAGAATGACATTCCCTGACAGGACATGGGCAGACACATCTCCCTCCCCTGTTGCTGCTCTGAAGTTCTCTTCCAGCTCTCATTAATACTGGCCGCTAAGAGGGCTGTGACTGTAACACATCCCAGCATCTCCCATCCCAAACCCTGAGTCATGAGGCCAAGCTGAAGGCAGACACTGTTTGTGCTGTGCTAAAATAAAGCTCTCAGGTCCAAGCCAGATGCACACACATGTGCACACACCCCCAAATCCAGCAGCTCCTGGTTTTTAAGGAGTTAAAGCTCTAACTTTACCCCTGATATCTCCCAGCCTTTCTTGGAGGCTGCACCAAGCACTGGACTGGGCACACTATGGGCTTTATGTGCCATTGCAGTGATGCCAAGGGGACAAGTGGGTGAGTTGGGTAAGGATACCCCTGGAGCATCCTTTGCTGGGCAGCACAGAGGCCTGGTCATTGCTGTAGATGCCTTTTGCCTGCAGACACCCTCCCCAAGCACAGCTGCTAAGGAGGGATATGATGGATGAGCTGAGGGCTTGTTTCCAACACACACTAAAAGCTGTGTCCTATTGGTACAAGGCCAATTAGCAGGAACAACTGAAAATGATGGACTGCAGGAATTCTGTCCTGATGGTGCAGAGAAAGCTTCTCATACTTCAGCCAAAGAGAAGGCGAGATGCTCTGGAGGTACCCAAGGATGCATTCAGGGCACTGAAGCCCTACAGTAATTGCAACCAGACACTGCTCACATGGGAGCAAGTGAGGTGGCTTCTACCCTGGACTCAGGTTCTCCCTGGACTTCAGTCCTCCCTCAGTATTTAATGAGGTTCTGGCAGCAATTGGCATTTAATGGGGTTCTGTCAGTCCCCAAGGACCACCAGGTCTGGACAGAAAGGACACAGCCTGGGCGGGACAGTGCCTCAGCTGCAAGCAAGCAACAGCTTTGGACATCCAGTGGGTAAGCCATAGGCTTGGGGGAGCCAGGGGATCCCTACTGGGATTCTTCTCCAGGTCCCAGTGGGAAATTGCACCCAGCTGGTGATGGAAGCCTGGGGCAAGCAGGCTCCATTTGGCCTGGAGCCATGTCAATGGGTTTGGTGATGGATGTGACTTCCCAGTACAGCCCCGAGAGTGAGGAGTGAGGTGCCCCAAGGCAGGCAGGAGGTTTAGGACCCTGTGTGCAGCTCTGGGAACCACCAGCTCCCAGCCCCGGGCTGCTTTCCCGGGAGAGCACAGCTCCAGGAATGTCAGCTCCTTAATGAATCCTGAGCCCCGTCACCTGCCTGGGGTGTGAACCCCGCAGGTGCAATCTGTGTCTGGCCCAAAGGGAGAGTGAGAACAGTTAATTGAACCACGTTCCTGGCATTCACACAGCCGCTGCCCCGTTTCCCTGTGCCAAGCAGCCCGAGAGCTTCCTGAAGCGTAATCCCCGGTGAGAGACAGGCTGTCTAGCGGCTGGCTGAATGCAGCAAATCCCACCCGGGTGAATCTGCCCTCTGGTGCTGTGCAGAGATTCTTGAATGGAAGCAAATGTTGCCATGGCGGGGCAGAGAAAGCTCCTTGACAGATGCAGGCTGGGGAACAAGGGACAAGGCACAATCTCATTAGCACCTGCAGCTCCAGCTGGTTATTGGATTGGGATGCTTTGAATGTTTATTGTATGGCCTCCTTAGGTTCTCACCCCTCTTGCAGTGCGAGGAGCAGGTTTGAGGCAGGTTGGGGGCATTCCTGCTCTCAGCAGCACCAGCATCCAGCACGATGGGATCCTTTCTGAGGATATCATAGACTCATGGAATGGTTTTTGGGTTGGAAAGGACCTTAAAGCTTATCCAGCTCCAACCCCTGCCACAGGCAGGGACCCCTTCCAACTGGAGCAGCTTGTTCCAAGCCCCTGTGTCCAACCTGGCCTTGAACACTGCCAGGGAT
>JBAFWW010039572.1:0-31420 GCA_036873685.1 Agapornis canus
ACACCAGCTACTAAAGAGAAGAAAAACTGACTGCAACTGCTGAACCCAGGACAGTGATACATTGCACTGTCCTGATCCTGTAAAGGTTGGAGCAGTGAGTGTCTGAAAGTTACTTGTGTATGCTCTTCCTAGGTTTCATAGCCCAGCCTGAGATCTCACACTTGTGGGGAAGCTTATCTCTGTTTTGTGACTGTGATTTTGCTTTTGTGACTTTTGAAGTAGAGTTGTTCCAGTGTAAGGGACTTTGGTATATGATGACAGTTTTGTGGGGAAAAAGAAATCATGTTTATGACACAGCATACAAGTGGGAACTGACCTGATTAATGTTTCATAGTATAGTAACAGAAACAATACCTTTTGGAGCTATATGCTCTCTTTTTTGTTCCTTTTCTGATATATGGATGTTCTTTTCTCACCCAGGACTCCTGCCACTTATTGCTAAACTCACAACCTGCCATTAAAATAAAGCACTGTGAACTTTCAGCTGTTGCATGCAAATAATTGCAATGGTTAATTAATCCTGACCTCTCTTCAAGGAGCTGCCACTTCACAGCCATGACTTGGAGTAGGGTTGTCTGTGTGCTAGGACACTAACGACTGTATCTGTTGCTCTTTGCAGCTGTCTGGCTGGTCTTCCATATCCCAGCCCACACTGGAGCATTAATTACTGCTAAACTTGGCATGCTTCAAAGGATTCATAACCAATCAGTCCTGGGATGTTTGTTTTTGTTCTTGCCTTGGTGATACTGGTTTGGCCCAGCCTCTAAATACACTCTCTGTTGTAACTTTAATTTTTTTCAGCCTAAAAGATACATGTTTGTCTCTCTCTTGTTCTGTTTATTTTTTTCTCTTTTCACTCAAACATGCTCCCTTCCCCAGCCTGTTTCGCTGCTTGAGAAAGCTGCGCCTCAGTGGTGTCAAGGGAAGCTACAGGCTCACCTCGTTGCGCAAACTAATCTGCTCCGAAATCAGGTGACTGCTGATCTACCTGGCTGTAACCCTGCATGCGCTATTTTGGGCTCTAGAATATACCATGCAACTAATCTCCAGGCAACATTCACTCTGGTCCTCTCTGAACGTGTCCTTTATACTCCTGAGCCACAGTGGTCGCGTGGAAGTTGCTGGCAAAATGAGTAAATTTGTGCTTGCTCTATTGATTTCTAATTAGGTGTGTTAATCCTGGACTGCTGTTTTCTCCTGCTAAAACAAAATGTGGATGAAGAAAGGCCATACATAATGCTAAGGCAGAGGGTGATGTAGTGTAGTTCCTCCAAAGATTGGCTTTTGCATTTGTGCTGTTGAGTAAAGCCAGAGAAAAAAAAGAAACCAAACAAAACCCCAACAATCCATTGATTTCTATGGCTGCTGTGTATTTTTCTGACTGTATTGCAACTCTGTCCTGTGGTAAAATCAATGTTTCCAAAATGGGCACAATCCTGGCTTTCATAGTGTTAAAGAGCCATTTCCACACATACAGAATAATTCCAACCTGCATAGAAGTGGCAGAACTTGGCTGAATGTTTAGATTCTAGCATCTTGAGGGACATGAGGGCAGCTCAGAGAGACTACAGGGACCAAGAATTTCAGTCTTGCTAGCACAGGAGAAGCTTCCTGATGAAATCTCCCTTGGTTATTTACCCTGGAGCTCTTTAAGGGATAAGAAAGAGCTGACATAAGACAGTCAAAGAAATGCTTTCAATGGGCAAAGGAGAGTAAATCATTACCCAGACTGGGAGAGTGCCAGTTACCTGCTCACAAGTTCCTGATGTGCTCATCTGTTCTTATTCAAATGCTCCTGAATTTTCACATTCCTAGTCAGTGCATGAATTGTGGTTTAGAAATGCTAAATCGCTCTCACCTTATAAAGCACCTGGACTTTTAACAGTTAGTTTATGATCAGGGAAAAGACTAGATTACCACGTTGATAAAGGCTGGGGAAAGAACACCTGTTAAAAGTCCTGTTTAAAAGATGCATAGCAAAGGGAGGAAGTATGTATTCATTCTTGATTGAAGGGAGAAGGATATTTGCCATGGTTTTCATGTGCCTCAGCTGGGGTGCTGGGAACAACTTCTGTGGCTGTGGTTCTTGACAGCTTTGTTTGCCTGGTGATATTTCTTGACAACTAGAAAGCAGGCATGGGAAGTTTTTCAAGCCACAGATAAAACAACTGATGGGGGCATTTTTCCTCTTCTCAGACTGGTTGGGGTGACTGGGAGTAAAACCAGTGCTCACAGATTGCCTGGAGAAACAGTACCCATGAGTGCTCCCTTATCCATTATGCTGTGATCTTTGACAGGCTACAGAGAGTCATTTGATAATTTCACTATACTGGCTGACTTTGCCCTAGAGCAAGGGGGTATATGATCTTTTTACCAGCTGTGTTGCAGGGGTGTTAACCTCCTGCTGCATGGCTTTAGTATCTTCAGTCAGCCCAGATATTTTCAAATCAAGTTTTAGTCCTCGTTTAAGCTTTTCCTCCTTCATTCTTAAACTAAATAGTACTATTGCCATCCTTAATTATTCATTTTTAATTGTATGGGTCTTTTTTTTCTTAATGTATTTTTTGTGTAATTATTTTTATTTTTGTTGGTAACAAAACCCCCCAAATCTCACTAAAGAACATTAGCTTGATTCCTGAACCTGTAGGTTTTCCAGCTTTTCTTCACAAATGTAAGCAGGCAGGAAAAAAAACTTCAGGTTTTATATTTGCATGACTTCAAGACTGTAGGTGTTAATGATAACCCTAAATCTCATTAAGGTGGAGAGCTGATGACACTGTATTTATCCAGGAGCTTCAGAATGTTAAGCCTAAAAGAACCAGTCCTTCCTCTTACAGCAGCTGTGTTGCTGTCTCTTCCTGCCTGAAAATTTTACAACCTCCAAGCCAAAATGGGGTCAATGAGACCTGTTATTTCTACTATAAAGCCAAGTCCCTCCCTCCAGTGTGCAAACCACTGGCATTTTAGGCCTTTAGCAGATACTAACAAAAACAATACAGTGGGAGTTTTCTGTAAAGTCTCCTGGGGCAGTTTGCTATTGCATTCTCTGGATTACAAATTTTTAGTGACTCTGCTTTTTGAAACAAAGGGGAAAATGGCTTAGAACATCAAATTCTTGCCTTTTTGCTAAGTTTCCCTGAAATGCTGAATGCAGACTAAAACCCAACATCTTTGGTGCTGCAATAATAGATAATAGAACAATATCTTTGTAGGAAGAAGTCA
Source organism: Agapornis canus (assembly GCA_036873685.1). Classification (NCBI taxonomy): domain Eukaryota; kingdom Metazoa; phylum Chordata; class Aves; order Psittaciformes; family Psittacidae; genus Agapornis; species Agapornis canus. The sequence continues at coordinate 3,223 of JBAFWW010039572.1, forward strand.
GCAAATTGAGTCCTGGGCCCTGACAACCTTCTGAAAGGCACATTCGGCAGGGACTGGTGGGGGCTTGGGCCTGGAGTGGGGCTCCTGCCTCCTTAGGCTTGCCTCATAGATATTAAACTGTTTGCTGAGCTGTGCATACTTAATACAGTTCACAGCATAGTATGTGAAGAGAAATGTTCTCTAGATTGCCTGAGAGCACCAGGCTGGAGCTTGTCAGACACTTATGAGCATTGGGATTCACAATGGTAGGAAACACAATGTGGAGTGATAGGGCAGAGTGCAATTATAACTGAACTGGTTGCACTTGGCACTCTGAACCTTGGCTAGATGGAAGGTCAGGAAAGCGTTTATGTTGTCCAGCTCCTGCTCAAACTTTCCCCCTTTCAGGCAGTGAGAGGAGAGGAGGAATTTTCTGAGATCGCATTTCATGGACCTGGGCATTATATCCTTCTACCTTGTTTCTCCCTCAGGATGAGCTATATGGTAGCAGTGAGCTCTGCCCTGAAACTTTTATCTTTCCCCCTTTCTGCACCTTACTGCATGAGCTGGCTTTTCCTCTAGCAGGGCTCATGACCAAGTTAGTGTCTGTCTTCCAGCTCCAGCTGGAAGCAGTCAGGTTTATCCAGTAACAGGACCCCTACTTCCAAGCAAAATAAATTCCATGGATGAGAAGATCCCTGGGCTGACAAAGGAGTGAAGAATTAATTCAGTGCTGTATCTAGGAATGGGAGTGCTAGGTGAAACCTAATTCCTACTACTAGAGTGAACGTTGCCTGTTGCTGATTTCGCTGTTGCCTTGGGATGTCACAATATTCACATTCTAGGTTCTTTGACCTTCTGAACAGGTAAACAAGAGAGGGAAAGACTGTTATTAATATTCACTGTACCTGAAAAACTGTAATGGTACCTCATTTCCCTGCTATGTTGGAAATTAGAATAAGATAAAGCCAAAGGATGGGCTGTCATGTTTTTTCTCCCTCTAAATGGTTACATTAGAAACATTCATTTGTAGAGGGATTTTTAGACAGAATCAAGTCTTTGTGATCATTGTCTCTGATCCAGCATAAATAGTATCTCAGTTTAAAAGGGGGTTTTGTTTTGTACAAACTCTCTTGAAATGCTGGGTTTTTCAGTGAGTGTAGCAGCAAAATACAGGGGTTTTCTGGATAGAAGCATTATGGCCCTTTCTCCCCCTTCCTGTTCCTCCCAAGGTCAGCTTAACTTGAATACTTCTCAGTTGTGTCTCTTTCTGGGGGAAACATTCTCTTCTGATCTTGAGTACAAAGTCTTAGCCTTGCCTTTGTCAGCAGTGAGCAACCCTCTGAAAAGTGGAGCTAGCTGGAGAGTATGAGCTTCTGCAGCTTGCTCATAAACCATGAGATAATGGTGAGTGTAAGGATCATATGCAACATGGAGGAACAGGACTCTGAACTGCAAAATAGTTTTAAGTCCTTTCTCCTATCAATCCTATCTTTGCATATGCCTGTCACTAAGGATCTGTAAGCTGGATTTCTTTAATTAAGCTGGCACAAAGAAGGTAAGACTTTATTTCATAGAAAGGGTGGGAATCAGACTGCAGGCCTGTAGAGAGATGTGGTTCCCCAGTGGCTTGTGGGCTCTTTGCAGCGTCCCATAGCACTCCTGCTGTTGTCATACATAAAAGTAGGCCCTTGTGCTGACTTCTCTGTAAAGATGTGTCATCATTTTGTTCATGCAGGTATTTTCCATGCTGCATTGGGTTATGGAAGAATCCTGTCTTGCTGCAAATCACAGAATATAGACATTTTAATTAGCAAGCTTGAGTTGAGTAAGTCAAGGCACTGAAAAGAGGAAGAGGCCACCTAGGACTACTATGGGAAGGGGAATGTGCTTATTGCTGGTTTCTGCTGCCAGTAACAAAACCCACGATTATCTTTGTTTGTCACTGAAATACAACAGAATTCTGTCGTCATTGTTGGGATCTCTCACTGTTTAGGTGAAATGAACAGTTCCAGTTTAAACTGTCAAATGGGGGAAAGAGGTCGGGTATAAGATGTATTTTCTTTGGTGCTTGTGACCAACAGCCAGCCTGGGATGGCTCTTGTGCAGGACCACTGAAACCAAGACCTGCTGCACAAGCACACCAGCCTGGCCTCCTGCTGGCACAACTCATGCTTTGCATACCCTTTCTTGCTTCTCCAGTCAGCTTTGTGAGAGAGCTGTATCAGCCTCAGAAGAGATGGGGCTTTGGCATGACTTTACCTGAACAAAGAGCATCCCCTTGAGGGAGGATTCTTCTTCAACATCATTTGGGATGGATTTCAACTCTTTTCAGAGACCTGGCAAGGGGCAGGGGCCACTATTACCTTCATCTGTAACCAGTCTGGAGGCTGGAATGCCTGACCAGCTCCATTCAGTTTTTGAAACCAGAGAAATTTAGAGAGTTTAAACCACATTAGTGGATGTTTGAATTACTTTCTGAATGTCCAAACAGGGACATTCAGAAATGAGAAAAAGCCTGAGAGTTAACACATGCAAGCTGAAGGAGCATCAAATAATCTGTGATGTAACCCTGGCTCCTGGGAGATTAATTTGGGATAAGGATTACCCCATGCCAGAATTTTGCCTGGTCTCCTGAACAGAAGTCAAGAGAGTCACAGTTGTCCCAGCCCTGCAGGTTACTTGTTTGCCTTGGAGCTAACAATTTTGCTTCTTGTTATTAAGGCTGAAGAAGAGTTAGTAAAGGCTCAGAAGGTATTTGAAGAGATGAATGTTGATCTGCAGGAGGAGCTGCCTTCACTATGGAATAGGTGAGTCCTATAGGTTTTCTTAAGGGCTTGTAGGAAGGAAGCAAATAACCAAACTCTTGTATTACTGTCTCCTTAGCTTGCACTGGGTGTCTGCTCTTGTTTTCTTGATCATCTTGGAGAGTCTGTCCTAGGATTACCCACAGCCAGATTCACCCTGGGCTTTCTGTGCCTCATGATCCTCATGAAAATCTTAACTTTATGACAAAGTGAAACTGTGTTTCTATGCTTTGTCTGATTCATACCTTTGCCCCACCAACTCTGTCCAACTTTCCTGGGCAGTGACTCAGCTTCTGCTGTGGACAGCAGGCAGAACAGGCTGACTCACTAAGATTTTGGGGGTGAAGCTGGGTGGTTGGAAGGTGCATCTGCAGCTGAGTTGGGTATGTATGTCAGCTGACTGATTTAGGGAAGATGAGATGTCAGGGGGATTTATACTGTAAATGGGTTTGGAGAGAGCCAAGAGGTCACTGTGTCTCACCATGCAAGCTCATGAGCACCCAGTGAAGCAGTAGGTTTGACACAAGAGGGAGGATGACAGGGCAGGGTGTTCTGCATTGGATGCCACTTTTGGGTTTGGGCAGTTGGGTGAACAAAGGTGAGGGAAAGATCCTAGTGTGACTACCTTCTGTTGCTGCTACATGTGCTCCTGGTTATGTGATACATGACCCAGTGAGGTTATAAATATCCTGTTGTGCTCTGTTTAATAAAACATAGCCTGGGCTGGGGAAAATGATCTGAGAGAATAAGAAGTCTTGAGGGACTAGAGATTTGTCATACCACTGATTATGGTGATGAAAAGGGAGGTAAAGGAAACAGACCAACAATCAGCTTAGAGGATGAAGTGGAGGGCAGCAGAAGCTGATGGGGATGGCACATTAGAAAGCAGACAAAATCCTCCTAGGACTGTCTGGGTTTCTTATTTTTAAATGGAGTGATAATGCCTGGGTTGGCAGTGCTGGTCTGTGGGGAACGGAAGAGAGGGTGGCAGCAGGGCAGGAAAGCAAAGTGTAGATGTTTACCTTCACTTCCCCTTTCTCCCAGCCTGGGTCAGGATTCTTTGCTCAAAGCAGTGTGCAGGCCTGGCTGAAGAAGGAGCTGGGAGGGATACATGAACCTAGGAGGGTTACAGGCACCTGTTCCATGTGCAGAACAGTGATACCTCTGGCCTTAGAGAGCATCTCCCTCATGCTGTTGCTTCTCCAGCTGTGTGCTGGTACAGCACTGTTGGCAGCTGGCAGGATGGCTATAAGAAGCAGGGTTGTAGGCAGCTGCTGAGATTTTAAGGTGCCACAGATTGTTCATAGACTCCTGCTATGCATCTGGTCCTTCTGCTTTTGTGTTATTCTCTGTGCATATCCTGTGCTTTCTTACTCTTCTGCACCTGAAGCAAACAGTTAATGCTTTTTCTTCCTCTGGTGCTTAGGGACTTCAGAGTGAGTTAGTATCTGTCCTCCTGCCAATTCCCCCAGCTCTCCCTACACTCTGAGTCACAGTTTCTATCCTTTTCCTTTACCTCACCTTACCACTGCCTCTCTCTTCCCACTCCCCCCTTGCTTCTACCCTCCCTGCCAGCACAAATCAAAATTCTGTCCCAGCTGGCCTCTTCCTCACCCTGGACATGTTTGCCCCATACCTGGCCTTTGCTAAATCATCCCCTTCATGCTTCTCTGCTGCCCTTCTATTTCAGCATGGACCAGATCTGACAGAGTTGAGTTTGAATGGGAGTGGTGGGTGAGAGGCAACAGAAGAGGGAGAATTGAAAGTTTTGGGGAGAGCATTGTGTCCATTAAGTTCTTCTGTCTCATTTTTCATTTGGCAGCCGTGTTGGTTTCTATGTCAACACATTCCAGAGTATAGCAGGCTTAGAAGAGAACTTCCATAAAGAAATGAGCAAGGTAAGGCAACTAACAGATTCTCCTACAAATACATTCTCTCTTCACTATTATTTAAAACCCCAAAACAACCCCCCCAAAACAAACAAACAAAACAATGGCAAGAAAAAAAAATCCACAACCAGTTAAAAAAAAACCAAACCAAAACCCCAAACATATCTGGAGGGAAAAAAGAAAAAAAAAAAGCTAGAGAAAGCAGAATATTTTGCCCTATGTCAGAGGAAAATATTAACCCTTAATTTTTTCTGAGCCGCTTGGAAGAAAGATTGTCTGAGATACTAATGTAAAAGGATAGAGCACAGGAAAGAGATCACAAGGCCATGCAGCAGTGGAGATTTTGTGTCACTTTAGAGGGCTAATTTGCAGATCCACATAGGGAAGAGAAGCCACTTTCTGGCCTATCACTTGCTCCCTTATTTTAGTTCATCATTATGGATTTGTAACATATAACCTGGGCATTCTCAGCCTAGTATCTATTTGCTGCCTCCTGTGCTGCCTGGCAGCAAGTTTCTGTGAATCCTCATCTAGCTGTGGGGATGTCAACAGCAGGAAATCTGCCAAGCTGCAAGTCAGCTGCAGACTGAGTGGAGATTGAGACCTGCCTCACTCTGGTCCCTCAAGAAGGAACTTCCCAGCATTACCTTTGTACTTTGGCTTCCTTCCTTCCTTCCCTATGACCCAGAAGAAGACATTTGAGTGCTTAGCATGGCCCTTGCATGGACTACCAGTTGGCCATGAGTTGGGAATCACAGCACTAAGGGTGGTGGCAGGCTGGCTCCTGGTCCTGTGTGCCAGCACCCAGCAGAGACCTCTGTGGGAAGGCTCCCCATTGCCACTTTCATTTACAAATATGTTCTTGCTCCTTCACTTGAAAGCTAGAGAAGTCTTGAATTCCTTAGGTCTGTACACAGCTCCCAAGAGTTACACGCCCTCTGTAAACGTTGCACTGATCTTAATCAGTGACTGAGAGCCCAGTTGGAAAACTCTTTATATTCTCCCCCCTCCCCATTGTCATCCTGGCAACAAGACAGCTGCTAAGCAACAAGCAACGATATAGTCCCTGGGTTTACAGCGGTCAGGGGCCCTCTGCCTTGATGTAATGTATTAGAGCCCTGCTGACATTTTGTGAAGACCTTTCCAGTAAATAGCTTGTTCTTCCCCACTTAGGGATGAACTGATTCAGAAAAGGGAGGATTGTTATAGTTGTCTGTTGTTGTTGTTGACTTATATTCAGCAAAACATGGGAAAGATACTTGTTAGACAGGAATTCTCTTCTTGTGTCTTGTCTTGGATTTTTCTTTCCTGACGAGTTCTGTATGAGAGCAGGGCTTTTGCTTTGTTCCGTAAGAGCCATCTGTTTCTTATTACTGCTATAGCATCCAATTAACTGCTGGTGTTGCCTGCATGATGTATCCAACATTGATTGCATTGGATCCCTCCTATCAATGATAAATCTGGCGTGTCATCTTGTTTATGAATTGGAGTGGTTGGAGGGAGTGTTGCAGCCTTTGGTGCGAGAGAGAGTTTAACTCCTATTATTGCATTTCTGGAAAGATACACAGGTCCTTCCCAAACCTAAATGGCACAGGCAGCCTGTGAAGTCAAGGCTTGTTGTTGACTGGAAATCCAGCTGCCTTTGGCTCCAAAGTTGAAATTACCATATTCTAAGCTTTGATATGCAGGTCTGAGGAACAGCTTTGGCCACAACTCCAGAGTGAAGCTTCAGTTCTACCACACAGATCATAGATAAGCACTCTGCCTGGTTCTGCAATGGTATCTGGCAGCACACTCACTAGTGGGAGAAGTTGATGGAGAACCAAAGAGAGTGATGTGTAAAGGAGATAAAGCGTTTGCATGAGTTGCCAGCAGCTCCTCAACAGTTTGTGTGCTCTGGTGTTTTGAACCACATTGGGAGCAGTGGAAACAGATGTAGGGCTGTCCTCTCTTGGGGTAGCTGAGTATGTGCAGATGTACAGCAGATGCTGTGTTTGGTCAGCCTGGATTCTCTTCTGGCACTTGGGCTCTTTTCTCATTTTTTTTCCTTTTGTTTTTGTATTTTGCAGTTGAACCAAAACCTCCATGATGTCCTGTTGGGTCTAGACAAGCAGTACTCGGGCAATGCCTTCCCTGTTAAAGCACAGCCCAGGTCAGTAACTGTGGGATTAGTATCTTTACTTCAGCAAGGGTGGAGGGAAAGGGAATTCTCTACCAGCGGTATTGAAACCTCCATGTTGTCAGCTGTGGAATGATTTGACTACCTGCATATAGCCAGCCATTGCTCTCCTAAGACTGCCTAGAGCATGTCCAAGATTGCTCTTGGGGCTGAGTGACCTCTTGCTTTTTTAGAATAGCATCTGGAGGCCTAAACTTTCACTAGGTGCTGATATTTAGACAAATGACACTCAGCTCTGCTTTTCTAAAGTTGAATTCCATGCACTGGCATGTAATACTGAGCTGTCCTTCCTTCTGGGTCCAGTTGCCCAGCACCTATCCCTCAAAACTTTCACCATGTACCTGCAGCTTGTGAGCTTGAGCACCAAGAACCCATTTGTTTCCCTAGCCTCCTCTTTGGACCTCCAAACTTGGAACTACCTTAATGCCAAGCCCCTTGTGTACCCAGCTGAGGTGCATTTCCTCTGTGTGCATTGTGGAATTAGTTGCAGCCTCACTAACATGAGGCCTCTTGATCTCAGAGCACTTCCAATCTGTAGGTATGAAAAGAGTGTGCTGCAGGCCTCAAGTTTTCTTTCCTCAGCTGGGTTCATTCCTGTATGGTTAAGTGCAAGTCTGCACATTCTCTAGCACTGAGAGGGAGGGAGAGGTCGGGCTCTGAATGAGGCTGTCTGGCTTCTATCCAGGATGTGTGAGTGATGAAACTGTGTCTAGCTCTGGCTTCCAGCTGCTGCTAATCCCACATGCCGGGTGAGCAGGAGCACAGCCCAAGTCCTCAGTTGGTGTATTGACAGAGGGAGGAGGTGAAGTCAGCATAAAGTAAGGGCAGGCTGTGGTATGACTGCATTGATTTGGAAGGACTAGATCAGTGATGGCTTGCATGTCTTACTCCAGCAGTGTATATGGTGTTTGCCAGCTCTAAAGGAAGAGGATGTTGAGTTGAATTTGGCTCCTGAATTTTGGATTGCTAATGCCAAATTTCCAAGATGCTAGTAGAAATGCTTCTTATGAAAATATCTTCTTCCCAAGTTAGCTTATGGTCTCTGATCATCACAACCCAACAAGACTGGAGCCTTGTGTGGAAGCAGTGATGCCTATCCTCTTGCTGCCATTTACATTGTCTCTGACAGCAGCATCCTCCAGGGTCTTTTGTAAGAGGATGAGGTAACCAGACAGATGAAGGCTGTAGCCATTGTTTTGTCCAGCTCTTTCCTCCCTTCCTCCAGGAATTGATTGTAGGGTATAGTGACAGCCTGTCCCAAACATTTTCATGGTTGTTGTAGCATGAAGTTTCTGGCCTGAAAATGTTTCCAATGAATAAATTACCTGTCATAATGATTCCTGCCCTCACAAATTGCTAGTTCATCTGAGGCTGTAATAGATATCTCAGCTGCAGTTCTGTGCTCTTTGACTGTCTATGAGACCGCATGGCCCTAAAACCAGAAAATGAGTGTGCACACAGAGATCCCTGTGTGGGCAGCAATCCGAGTACGGCTGTTTCATCACTTACACCCTGCATCTTGGCTGAGATGCTAGACCAGCCCCAGAGCAATTCTCTTCCTCTTGAGCACGGTGAAGCAGGTTGTTATAGGAGGATATAGGTTTTGCCAGCATAGTAAATATGTTTTGCAGTGACCAGGAAATTCTAAGAGGCATTTCTGTCTCTCCTGCATGTCTGGCCTCTCATTGTAGCTCAGGGCTGGAACAAGAGTGTGCAGGAGGAAATAGCCTTCACAGATCCGATTGCTTATTGTGGTCTGCAGTAAGAGCAGATGCTTCCCTAACCCTTTTTTACTGGAAAGGGGATTGGAGATTGATACAATAGCAGGAAATGAATGAGGAGGTATGAGAAGAGAGGCAATTATCCATGCACATCATTATGGCATTCATGCGAAGCCCTACAGAAACATTACTGTGACTGATGAATCTTATGCTGGCTGTGTAGCACAGTAGCACAGAGCAGCTGATGAATTAGTGGAAACCTCAGACATATGTTTGGGATTTGTTTCTAAAGGAGTTTAAACATTCGGGTGCATGCCTGGAAGACCTGGGAGATGTCTAGTATTATCCTAGTATGGTTGGACAGACTGAAAAAAAGACATAGGAAAGCTACTAATTAGGTTCCTCATATAAGATTGTGTACAGATTGTGTAAGTAAAGGAGAATTTTGGGAGCTTGTCTCTTGTGTAATGTTTACAGGAGAGAGTGTAGGGATGTGATTACCTGTGGAAAAAAGGCATTTACAGTTCTCTACTGGTCTATACACTTTCATTTTTCCTCACCATATGCACCCTGGCCCCATATTCCAAAGAGCAGGGAAAGCACAAGTTAGCTCACATATATGTAGATCTTTGAAAGGCATAAAAAGGCCTCTCCTACCCTCTCCAAAAGGCCATAGCTTTCTGTGAGCCAAAGAAAGTGTGTGCGTGTTTCTGTGTGTGTCCCTGTGTGCGTGCGTGTGTGTGTGTGTGAGAGAGAGAGGAGATCTCATCATCTTGATTGCAGAGAGATCTGTATCACCAAGTAAATGTGTGCTTGAAAGCTTAACTTTTCCTCCCTGGTTTGACTGTTCCACCCTGTAACGGACATGATTTGCGTGCCATCCTCAACAGAAAGAAAACTAAACTGTTCGCCAGGCTGAGGAAAAAGATGAGCAGGTACTGGTATGGAGAGCAGCATTTCGATATGTGTTTAATTTAGTTCCTAAAACTGGAAAGGCTGTTGCTAGACTTTTAACAGCCTGGCACGTGTTAACCCTGTGATGGGAGAGGGGTCTTTTGCATGATACATTATGTTCATAGCCTGCTGGGTCCTGTGAGATTAGTCTGTGTCTGGATAATCCCATTAACTGCTTGTGTGCCTGGTTTGAATCTTTGCTTCTTTTCCTGTCTAAGAAGCCAGTGTGAAAGCTCAGGCATTGTCTCTTCAGTTGTTCTTGTGTGACTAAAAATGTGGTGCTGAGTTTTCCATGGGAAATAGGGGCAATTTTGGTGATTAACAACTTTTAGTTTTACCTAGTGAGGCTTGCCCTTTTGAACAAATCTGAAATGCTGCAGTCTCATTCCATGTCTGGCAGGGAGGACAGCAAAGCAGGTCTTTCAGAAGTCCAGTCCTATCTACCCATTGCAGTTGGAAGGATGATGAGATGGGAGAAGGACACTTCTGGCTTTGCTCCTTACTTATAGAATCATAGAATAGTTAGGGTTTGAAAGGACCTTAAGGTCATCTAGTTTCAAACCCCCCCTACTGTAAGCAGGGACGCCTCACACTAAACCATGCCATGCCAGGCTTCTTAAGGATACTTGATGTTTTGCTTCACCCATTGAAAATTTTGTGCGGGGATGAAGAAAAAGGAAGCCCATTATCTTACATAAAGACTAATGTCAGAGTCTTTCCTTTCAAGGCAGTGGTGGCATTGAATAACTGGATTGCTATGATGCCTAGAGTTACTATAGGCCAAGAACATGCTCTGTAGCAAAGTGGGAATTGCCAGATTATGGCATGGAAATGCCCCCTAATTATTTCTGTTAGTCTTTGTGTTGGTATTTTCTCCATGGGTTCCCTATAAGAAAAAAAAAGATTATGATTCTCAAGAAGATGTTGTGCCAGCAATAAAAGCAAGTGCTGGAGGATTGAAATCTTTGGTTTTCTGATCCTGGCTTCCCACGGACCAGGGCAAGTCATATTGTCCTTCTCTTTGTGTCTGTTATGCATCCTTTGTAAAGTAGAGAATTGGAAGGTGGAGAATTGCAATATCACAGGGAAAACTGGTGGGCAAATCTTGATTTTAATATCCTCAAATGTGTAAAGGAATGTCTTGTGTTACTTTTCTGAGGTTTTCTACTGTAGGAAAAGAATGATTTACAGGAGTACTTCTCTGGGTGTCTGTCTCTGGTTTTTGGTTAGACCAGTGTTATACCTGCACCAGGCAGGAGGTCTAGTATTTCTAGTCATTGTGGACAGACAGATGCTACAACAGAAGGATAGCTAGTAAATCTCATCTTGATGAGTTCTAGACACAGTGTCCTTCTTTTCTGCCCTCATAAAGTTCAGATGGTCCAGCAGTTAAGGTGCCTGACTGGGGCTGTGCTAGAGGTTTCTGCTTTCAGAGCAGCTGCTGGGGTTACAGAGGAATGTGCAACCCCTGGTGCAGGGAAGAAGGGTGTGGTACTCAGTCAGTCTTTGGTCTGTACCAAGAATATACATTTGTGGCACTCTCTGGGCATGTAGGTGCCTTTTCTTCCTTTATCCCACTCCTTCTTTTTTAAATAATTCTTCAGCCTCCTTTGGTGCTAAAAAATTTAATTTTTTAAGCTGCATTTAAGCCTTAGCTGAGGTGCCAACTTTTTTTACTTTTTAACTTGAGAACTTGGCAGGAGGTGACTGATCTGTTTTTTACTATATTGGAAAGTAGGCTTCATACTCTAACATAGGATTGTTACAAGCACATGGGAACCTCATCTGCAGATGTTACTCTGTTCTTCCAGAACAGATGAGGCAGCCCTGTGAGAGAGAAGTCTGGGAGCTCAGCAGCTTTATAAGGGCTGGAGGATTTTGGCTCCCCATTCAGCTGCATTAACTGCATTAGACCCTGTTCCCAGCTCTCTATTTGGAGAAGAAAGTTGACACCCTCTTCCCTTCCCTGCCTGATATTCCTGGATTTGGCATCACTTACCAGCTGCTCACGGGAAGGAAAAAGAGAGAGTAATGACCTTTCTGCTGACTTGCTTTTACTGTGATATTCAGGCTTGGTAAGTGGGGGCAGTCACTACACTCTTGCTTTTCCCTGTGCTTCTTGTAGCAAGCAGTCAGTTTGGAGCCAGGAATTTGTATGGGCAGTGTGTACTCCCTGGGGATCTGTGAAGGACAGAGGATCCTGGTGACAAGCTCTCTTGACACTGGTTGCTCTGACTAAATGCGTGCAAAGCAACAAGTGCAGGAATGAAGGTGCTACTTGGGGAGTGGGTTGGAAAGGCTTTGCCAAAATTAGCACTGGCATTTTCCTAGGAGGATCAGCTAGCACATCAAACAAGCTGTAAATAGTAGTGACTTAGTGACAGATTTAGTGGGAGGCCCTCTCAGCCCTTGTAGGGTGATGGGAAGAAACTGGACTCTCATATGGGAGCCTTTTACAAGTATATCTCCAAATTAAGTCACTGCCAGGGACCAGATACAAGGCACTAAAAAGCTGCTTCATGGTCTTTAGAGAAGAAGCCTGAACTCCTTTCTCATTGGAGAAGTGGGCTTTTCAGGTCCCTTGAAGAAAAAACCTACCCTTGTGTTGGTAGGCCAGCTGATAGGCAATATTCCCAGTGTAATCTGGGCATTTGAAGAGTCTTGGCAGTCTGGCAATAGTTCACTGTGTCCTCCATCTTTCCCAAAGTGCTTTCAACTGCAGAGAAGGTAACTTACTTTTCTTTCCCCACCTCTAGCATCAGAGGACTATTTCCTGCCATGTCCTGCTGCTCCCTGGTGACTCCCATTTAGAACAGGACTTCCTTACCTTCACCTTCACCTTCCAACCCTTACTTGTTTTAATCTGCAGCACAACCTTGTCAATTTCACAGAATCCTTCACAAAACTCACTGTTTTGAAGTTATTTCTGGGGACTTCTGAGGAAGGACACTGTAGGCATACCCGGTAGAACTGAAAAGCTGCAGGGGTTGTCATATATGTTCTTTAACCCCTTTTCCCTCTTTTTCCCTTGGCGTGTGTGCCTCTGAGAGCTGCTGGAAGAGAATGTGTTTGGGTTTGTTGCATCATGTTGGTGTGCTGCTGGTATCAGTGTTGCCAGGAACATCCTACTTGCATGTGGACCTGAGAACAGGCGCTTTTGTGGAGAAATGTGTGTGGGGTGTGGATATGGGGAGAAGGTGGGAGGTGGGAAATAGATGAGATTGAAGTGAATGAAGAGGGAATGGGATGGGGAGCTTGAAAGCCTGAATGCTGAGCTCCCCCTGCTTCGGATGCTTGCTTGGAAGGGCAGGTTTTTTGAAATGCTTTGCTGTCCCTTCCTCCTCTTGTTTCCCTAGTCATGAGTGTTTAGCAATGAGGCTATGATGCATGTTAGCCAATGACCACACCTCAGGCATCCAAATGTGAGTGGATGTACATCCTGAGCTCTGGGCTAGCTTGGGACAGAGCAAAGTAATAATCAACTTCATGTTGCCACAGAGTCAGTCCTACATTGCTCTAATCATAGCTTTGTGCCAGCATCCAACATTTAATATCTCAAGTTGTAGGAAAGGATCTGTTCCTTTAGCCTTCTCCTAAGGCCTTTAACTTCACAAGAACTGCAGTTTTAGAAGTGGATGCAAACAACATCACCCACTGTAGATGAGGTTGCACAGCCCTTTTGCAATATTCTGTTATATTCTGTTTTCAGCTTTGTATAGTTTTGCCAAACTGTAACCACTTCTGCTAAATATCCCCTACCAGTCTCTGTGCTTCTGCATGACTCGATATATATTGAGTAGTTGCTTTCTCGGGAGCTGAATTTCAGCCACGATGATTCAGCTGCTCCTGAGGATTAGGCTGAGAAATGGCTTTACCTTTGTCCCTGTTGAAATTCTCTAGTAACCAGCTTTTTATAAATCTCTCATGATTCTATACTTTGAAGACTTGACACTTGGCCAGGGCAAGCCCTTAGGGAAAGGTGTGTGCCTCTTCCCATTCCTTTGAAAACTCTCCCCAAATCTGGCCAAATTACGAATTTACAAATGCTGTTGGCATATGCTGCTTGCATCTTAGTTCCCTGAAAAATCCTTCTTGACTGTGTCAGAAACACACACTCAAGTCCTGGAATAAGGACCAATTGGAAAGACAAAGGCAGGAGGGGTTCATAACTGAAAACAAGGCCAGGGAGACTTTCTGTAATAAAGAAATCTTTTAGTAGCTGTTTCTTTGCTGTCTGGAGTGATCTGTGAAACTTCTGGTTACTCTGCCCCTCTTCCAGCTTGGCTAATTTGTACCATGTAGAAGATTATGATACTGTATGATTACAGCCTTAGTTCACGTGTTGCAAATCTATTAATCATAACCCACACAGGTGTCACCTGTGGGTACACCACCATGCAAAAGTAAAAAATCTTATCTGTAGAATTTAAAACTAAATGAGCTGCACAGAACTCCTTCTACCATCTGCTTCCCCAGTATTAAAAGACTACAACTTTGTTAGGCACTTACATTAGAATCTAGCAGAATTAAAGATGCCTGGTTAGTTTTTATTTTGTTTGATTTTCTGTGTCTGAGGCTAAGTATATCCATGCAATAGGAATTTAGGGACTAGCCTGCTGCTACTAGTAATGCTGTTGCAGTGCGCTGGACTGTAAGTGACTCAGCAAAGATGCTTGTAGAGGCTTCAAATGTCTTCATCACATGTCTGGGCAGTGAAGCAAAGAGATAATGGAGGCCACTGATCTGTGCACAACTCCTCCTAGGCTTGGCTCAGACTTCTCTCTCTCTCTCTCTCCCCCCCTCTATCTCTCTCTCTCTCCTTTCTCCCTTCAATTCCTTCAGTGACAGCACCCCAGCGAAAGCAAATAAAAGCCCCTCGCCTCCACCAGATGGATCTCCCATCACCAGCCCTGAGACCAAGACTGTCAACCATGATCTGGAACCGTCCACTTTGGAAGCACCTGGGGCAAGCATCCCCAAGTCACCATCTCAGGTAGTGTCTCCATGACGTTGACCGTGTCTCTGCAGTATGACCGCTGTTGGCACAAGCTCCGTGAGTCAAAGACATCCATCAGTTGCCTTTTTGGACCTCTTCCTGCTACTGAGCACAGAGATTATGAATGACTGTTGTTCTCCTTCACTGGTTCCTGAGAATACAAGTTGCTTATTGGTCATCTCTAATTCATATAGGGAAGAACTAATCTGTCTTTGAATACCTCTGCAAGGGAAAGGCTAGTAACACATTTTGCTGTCTGGTAGAATGGTCAAGAAGATCCAAGGAAGATAGAGTTGTAGCTAGGCAAGGAAGTTTGTTCTTTACATTTTAGTTGACCTGTGGAATTCAGTGGTCCAGTTTCTTTTCAAGAACTTCCATTACTGAGGAACGTTCAAAGAAGAAAAATTAATATTGATGAAGGAGAACATCTGTACTTTACATGGTGTTTCATTTTAATCCCAAGATAAAGTATTATGCTAAAAATAAAGGCATTACATTATGCTACAAATAGATTAGGTGGGTACCAGGAAGAAAGCTGTCCATTATATGGAGCGATACCTTCCATGTGGCCTTTGTTAGTCCTCTCCTTACATGGGAGATACCCAGTGGTGTGTTTAAAATAGCAGATGTAGTTCCTGCTACTCAGCGTGTAAAGAACACTTGCTTCCTCTTTCCACTCTTCTATATTCCTCATTGCTAAGTGGGGAAAAAACTCAGCAGGGAAAAGTAGTAACTATGCCAACTTTATGTCTAGTGCCAATCCTTGCATTTCAGTGAGTGGGGCATAGTTTTCCAGGAAGAATTAAAGCTGAGAGGGGTTCTGGCCAAGTTGGTGAGAGAAAACCCATTGCTTCTGAAAAGAAACGGGTACAATCCAGAACTTACTTGCTTTTGTCATACATAGCAGTTGATTCCAAATCCAGGCATGTGGTTCAGGCTGTCTCCTGGTTTTGGATAGTCCCTCACGACATTTTTCTCTCCACCGCGTTTTTGATTTTCAGGATTATCTAGGGACAAAAAGGGGATGTTTCTACGTTGGCAAAAAGGTCTTTTCAGCCCTGTGAGATGTGTGGATGCCTGGCATCCAGGGTCTCTGCACTGCTCAGCATTGTACAGCCTAGAGCAGCTTTGCCACCACCCTGGCTAGGACCTTGGAGTAAGGTTTGTGTATGAGAGAGGATATTGCATCCAGAATTGCCTTCCTGTGGTTTTGTTGTGTTTGGTTTTTTGTTTTTTTTTTTTTTTTTTTCCCCCAGGGTTTGGCATAACTTGACTGAATTTTGGAATAAAAAATCCAACGGTTTTATTGAGCTGTTCACTCCAGGCTTCACTTGCCCTGCCTGTGGACTTGTCTTGCTGAGTTTGTCTTCTTCCCTTTGCTATAAATAGTACACATAAGACTTTTTTTTTGCCAGCCTACAAGTACTTTCTCATTCACTTGCTGCCTTCCTGCCCACAGGAATGGGGCTGGAGGTACCCCATGTAGAGCAAGCAGAATATTCCAGTGCAGCCCTGGCTGGAACCCTAGATGGGCTAGAGGCAAGTCTGAAGCGGTATTTGCAGCTTATGCTGCCACCGCCTGGCAGCTGTTTCCCAACTTGTATTTAATTCATTCTTCTGATTCTCACTACAGTCAGTGAAGAGCAAGAACTCCACTCCATATGTGTAGTAGGTGCTAAGAGATAGAGCCAGCTTTAGAGGGAGGGAAGACAAGGACAAAGGTTTCATACCAATACCTAAGGTGGGTACCTGTATGGATAAAGTCTAGAAACCAAGTGTATGTCAGCTTGCAAGCCAGTTGGAAAGCACAAGTGTCCACTTTCTCAACAGTTCTGACTGAAATCTTCAGACTAATACTCAAAATCTTCACGGGTGTTATTACTTTTGGCCAATGGGTAAGTGATTTGTTCAAGGGTCTTCCTAGAGAAGCTAGGGGCCTCATCCTCTGGGGGAGGATGGAGCAAAAAGCAACAAGCAAGTACAGTTCTCTGGCCTCTACAGTCTGAAATACTAATGCAAAAGCTGTGGAGGGAAAGACAGCAAAACAAAAGAAATCAAGTAAATACTAAATTTTGAATTGTACCCTATGCCAAAACCATATTCACTCTTACTCTTGCTGTTCTTTAATTCTCAAACCCAGCTTATTTCTGTCTTTTGGAAGAAGTGACTGCTATCAGGTCTCTACACTGAGTAATTTGATGATGACACAGACTTAAGGGATCTGTGAAATTTGAAAGGTCAGACTCCTGCTCTCAGTTGCACCACTGAAATGCTGCAATGACACTTTGAAACCAGTGCAACTTAGTTGAATTTAGAAAGGTAAAGCTTTTTGGGATCCAAATCAGCAGAAAAAAATTAGAGCGTTTCTTCTAGGTGGCAAAGTTGTTTGTGCTTGATGAATTTCCAGGTACAACCTGATGTCAATATGCAGTCCTGTTGTCTTTGAAATGTGGTTTTAGACTGCTGTTGGAAGTAATGCTGGACGCTGCAGAAGTGGTGGTTTTCAAGATGCTAGTGCATTGGAAGGAAAAGGAGACTGACTGTTTTTGAGAAATAAATAGCAGAAGTGTCAGGACCTTTTTGTAGAGTTTGTAATAGGAGCTTCCCATTTCTGCAGATGGTGGCTGTGTTCTGAGAATAGCTTTTCCCTGAGATTTCTGGTCCCTTCTTGCAGGGGATTTTCAGGCAGTGGTTGTTCTTGGGGAATAAGGACATGCCACCTTCTGCAAACAGTGAGAAGTTGGAAGTGAAAACGCTACTTTCATTATTTTTCCATGCCATCTATTTAGTGGAAAATGTGTGTTTTCATACTCACACTCTGTAAAGTAGGTGAACCCAGTAGAAAACTAGGCATATCCTTAGGAATCTGAATATATGTCTTGTAGAACTCAGTTATATTCTGGAAGAGTGTGAACATGGGACTAGGAGTTGGGGATTCTTGTGTTTCAGATCTGGGCCTCAAACTGATACACTGAGTGCTTACTGGCAGAGTCTTGCTGCCTTGGGATCCTACGTATGATGAGAAGATCAAGTAACTGTAAAATATCACTCTAAATGGAAAGCATTGTCATTGCTGAGCATTGCTGTGGTGCTGGGAACTTATATGGCTGATTTGTTCCAACACAGCAGCAACCTCTCAAAGTTTGATTTGCTCTAGAACTGATCACTGAAGGCTTGTGCACAAGAAAATGTGAAAAGGATAGAAATGGGTTTGTGTAGGGAGGGTTTACCATGATATTTCCATAGGGTTGTGGATGCAGAATGTAGTGTCAGGCTGAGTCTGAGTGGGTATTAGGATGTGTTAGAGTTGCAGGGTTAGACTTTGTTATGCTTCTTCTGGGATCTGCATTTGGGAAACCTGACCTCATTAGTGTCAATGCTCATTGGTGAAACTGAGAGCGGAGTTGGGCCTCCAGCAGTCATGGCTTCTCAGGAGTCTGAATTGTTATTGCCTAAAGCTGAGAAGTGGTAAGAAGCTATGAGGAACTCCTTCAGACCTTAAGATATGCTGGTAACAAGTGCACCAGAGAACCAGTGCTGGGCAGATCAGAGTCTGTTCTCATGGGCACCTACAGATAATAGGACAAATTGAGTCTGATCTCTCATTCCCTTAGGTATGGTAAGTATGGTAAAGGGAGGCAGTGCTGACCTGGTCTATTGAATTGTGTTCTCAGTAATTGATCTGCTCCCTTCCCAGTGGTTCTTTTGAAGGTTGCACATGCTTTAATTATGTATGCATGTACTGCCAATGCATATTAATTGTGTTACGCTTCTCCTCTGCAGAGGGAAACTTCAGCCTGCGGCTGAAGTGTAACGAATGATGGCAAACCTTCTCTAGAGGCGTGTGGTTGTTTTGTTTTGTTTTGTTTCAATTAAGCCCTTCACCCTCCCTCCCTCTCTCTTCAGATGGATTTGATTGGACCCTGCTCTGTGCCTGTGGTCGTGGTTTCCCCTACCTTCAGTTTTTGTGGCTAACCTGATTCCTGTCTCTCGTTTTTTTGGGTGTCGCCATCTGTGCTGTGGCCGTGTGCTCACTTGCATGCAGTTGAGGAAAGGGCCTCCGGTGCCTCCGCCTCCAAAAGTCACCCCCTCCAAGGAGATCAAGCAGGAGAACATCATCAGTCTGTTTGATGACAATTTTGTCCCTGAGATAAGTGTGACAACCCCTTCGCAGGTTAGCTGCTATGCCCTGCCTTATGTTTCTCTTCCTCTGAACTTTTCCTTTCAACCTTTCTTCTCTTTGGAGGTGTCAAGCCATGAAACCTGGTCAGGTGAAAGAGATCAACGTTGGACCTCAAAGGGGAGGGGAGGGTGGCTGGAAGGCAGCTTTGACTAACATGTTGCCCTTTGAGAGCTTTTGTTCATTGAAGAAACAGGAGAAATGAAACTGATGAAGGTGCCAGAAGGCAATTGCTGCATTTGTTTAGTAGCAATGACATGGAGTATGGCTCTCCTCATATCCCACGTTATGCTTTGTCCAGACCCACTGATCCTGGATGTGGATGAAGCATGTGTTTTCTGCTCTTTCATATCCCCAGGTGCTGACCCTGGCATCTGCTGGTTCTGAGAGAAGGCAGTTTTGTGTTCTCTCTGCCTTCATACATGGGTTTTATGATTTAAAGCCTTCTCATGTATAGGGAAAGCCAACATGAATTGCATGAAATTCATTGCAGAGGTAGGCACCTCCAGTTTAGATGAGCAGGACTGTGCCCACTGTGAATTTAGGACTGCTGATATAGTCTGTCACTCTTCCCCACCCAGTGGTTCCCATTCTTCACTTGTGGCACCTTTTGAAGCCCACAAATGAAAACCATTTTCAAATTATATGTTTTCTTCTTTATTTTCCTTCTGGTTTTCATCCGCAAGAGAGGATGCCCAGGTAGGGAATTCTGTGTTGGATCTAGGAAATGGCAGTTCTTACATATATAGGAGCCTGACCAGATTTCTGGCTGTATCATGAGATACCTGCATCTACTTTTTTCCTTTTTTTTTTTTTTTTTTTTTTTTTTATTCTTAAATGCTTGTTAAAACACAAATAATGTTTCTATAGATGCTCATCTGTGACTCATTCTCTAACTCTCCCTAGCATCATGCTACTCCATTGCCTCTGGCTTCCACCTTCCACCCAGCTGCTGAGGAGCAGAGGTAGAGTGAGGAGGGAAGGAACTCTGTGTCAGATTTTGCATTGCGATAAATAAAGCTTGCAGAGCAGACATGATTTGACAGCAGTGTTGGAAGCTGGGGACCACAGGCATTTGAGCAACTCTTTATCTTTTCTGTGTTTCCTTGTATCCTGTATCATGACAGTTCTTTTTGCCCCATGGTTTGTATCATGTATTTCCATGTGAATGCCAGCCTTTTCTCAGACATACTATTCTGCACCTGGTCAGTGCTCTGACCCAGGATGGGAAGTGCTATGACTTTCAGTCAGATGGGGGTCTGAGGGAAGAGTCTGGTTGCCAGAACAATATTCACTGAAGCACTCTACAGGCACTAGTGTTCAGTCCATGGCCCAGGGCCATTCTATTGGATATTTTAGCTCCAATGAGTTCTGGAGATCTGGGTAAAGTGTGCTAGCCCTTGTGTGTAAGTCTTGATTGGCAGGTAGAAATGTTCCATGATTGGAGCCTTTGATGTGTCACTACTAAACAAAACTAAAGATTGGTGTTGGATGGTCTCTGATGGGTGGTCTGGATGTGTTGGAGGAGTGTACTAGAATGACAGTTGGTTTTACATATGGTCAGGGTTTATTATTGTAAGATGGGAGATGTTCTCATCCCTATGGATCTCAAAAAGAGATGTTCATAAGGGAGGGAAAATACAGAAGAGAACTGGAGTAAGAAGAAACCAGAGGAGGTGAAAATTATGGTGGTGTGGTTTGTATTCAGAGGAATTTCTCTTAAATGGTGTCCTGCTACTTTCTAGGAGTTAATTTCCATTGTAGGCCTGTGATATAACTGTGGAGACCAACCTGCCACACTCTGTGATTTTTGGAAAGGTAGCTGAAGCAGTACAGCCAGTGAGCTGGGAGGTCAGTGGAAACAGGGGCAAATCTTCCTGGACAGAGTAGCTTCCTTTGACACTGGGTAGAAACGAGTATCTTGTAGTGGTTAGATTAAATCTAACCCCCAAAAGTGATAGTTTGTTTTTGAATACTAGTGACTCAAGTCTTTTCTAGTGACTGTTTTATTAATGGTAATTTGTGAATGTGCTGTCTTTAGCTAGAGCGTTAATCACAGTTATTCTGCTGACTTTGAAGAGATGAGCAAAGCTTCTCAAATTATGGTTTGCTAGAAGACTTTTGTGCATATTTCTGGGATGTCCAGAAATGGGAACCATTGAAAACAGTTTTGGGTTGGGGAGTGGTTCAAATACCTTAGCTTGAATGAGTTGCCATATTCTGTATCTCTGTCTTGGAAGGCGGGAGGTAGTTAGGAGCTTTGGGAGTTAGCTCTGAGGTCTCAGACTGGCTTTCCAGCAGTTTGAGTGGTTTTCTGCCTGGATACATGTTTCTGAGATAAGTTATATGGATAGCAGCTGTTCTGTATGTGGCTGAGGGAGTCTGTCTGGGCCTTCAGTACAAAGGCAGCTGGATGAGCTATGGGAAATGGATACAAAATAGAAGAGAAGCCATTCTGAGTCATCAGTGGCAATGATCCTTTTGATGAGCAGGTCAGATGCTTATTCCACGCAAGCTCTTTTGGCCAGGTAGAAGGTGAATGAGTCCTGTGGAAAAGGCTCAGGCTTGATTTCCAGTAGCACCCATGTGAACTGCCTGTGATTATAGGCACCAAGCAGTCAGGAGTCACATCAAGTGTTTGCAGTGCTACCATGTCTTCTGCGCTTGCAGCCTTAGTTCCTGGATATCACATACCCTCCCTCTACTCTGTGTGTGTGTGTGTGTGCGCGTGTCTAATGCTCATACTGCTTTTCTTCCTCACTGCTGCCAAGTTTGATGCCCCTGGGCCCTTCCAGGAGGGAGCCAGCCTGTTGGATCTGGATTTTGATCCCATTAAACCAGATGCCACTGTGGGGAAGACCCCCACACCTGCTTCCCAGGTTGGTTCATATCACTGTTCCTTCTCTCTTCATAACAGACTTGTTGCCAAGTGTGGCATGACCTGCACCTCTGTGAATGATAAGGTGGACCTGAGCTGTGGGTGGCTGGGCTGGATGCCCAGACCTGTGCCTTGCAGATGGGTACCTTGGTCTTCTCTGCTGGGTGTGTAAGTCCAGAGAGAATCTAGTGGCTATTATCCTGGCCAAAGTCTGGCACTAGGTGTTTGTGGTATGCTTGTCCTTTGCTCTGATAATCTATTGATTGACAATGTGTTCAAACCAATGTATGTCCCTCCCTGAATTAGCATCCTCTGTATGCTATATGGATTTAAACTGTTACTCTGTGGATGGGAATTCAGACTCTGTTCTGTGCTTCTGCTATGAATTGCTCTCAAAGGGATTTTTAATAAATGGACACTCTGATAATCTGCAGTTACTTAAGGTGAATAAAGCTGTAGATGAATATTCAAATGATGTGAAGCCTTTCTTTTTCTGGATATAACATAGCAGCTACTTCCCATAGTGCTGTGCAGTGCAGTATCAAAGAGGAAGATGCCTTATTCTGGTCTTGCCTCTACCTTGTTCTGTCCACTCTCAGAGGCAGGTGGACTGTGCTTCATTTTATGTCTAAACAGCTGGAGGCTTTGAAGTGCATCCTGAATTTGTCTTCTATTGTCTTCACTGAGACTTTCCATTTCTTATGTATTGAATAGTAATTTTTTGCCTGTGGTTGCCATTAAAATTTGTAATAAACATAATTGGGATGTTTACAGTATTTCTGCAGTATCATCATGTCAGGTAGGCCGGTATGACACAGATTTTTATAGCAGTAAGACCTCTCTTATTACAGAGATCAAACATTAAGCATTTAATTCTTCTAAATTAAAATAGTGCACCTGCAAGTTAGTATCTTAGTTTGATATACAGCAGGATGGCAAACTGCCACTCTCTGGAACTTTAAGTGAGCAGATTTTTGTGCCTCCTTGTCTGAGAGAACAAGCTGCATGCCAGGATAAACTTCTTTTTTCTTTTAAAATATTTATTGAGTTATTTGGTTTTTGGGTTGTTGGTTTTTGATTGGTTTGGTTTTTTTTTTTTTTGATAATTGGGTAAACTGGTGCAGGAAATGAGTATAAATTTAACTTAAAATAGAATTATTTCTTACCCTTCCAGGAAGAAACAAATATTAGGCACCGAGTAGGTTTTTCAAAACTGCTCAGCAATAGCATACTTGGAGTTTTAATGTATGTATTTTTAGCTTCAGAAGTCATTAAAAGAAAGAGTCTTAAATCAGTACTTTTCTGTGCTAAGTGCAGCAAAAAACCTAGCAAAAGCCACCTTGTCTTGAAAGCAAATCTGTTTCCTATAGGGTGGGCACTGTGGCAAAAGAGGTTAAGATATTTCACCATTGTCCAAAGACACTAGTTGAAATTGTTCTGAAATCACACTGATGCTATTGGGTGTGGATATATGGGAGCATATTTAACCCTGACAGACCACAAACTCATGAGGCGCTTGGGTTTGTTTTTTTTATAGCTATGTAGTCTGCCACTGATAGCTGAACGTGGCTTGACTTTCTCACTTCATACCAGGGGGAGAAAACCACCGTTACTCAAATGCGTTGGTACTTACATTTGAATGTGCAGTGCAGAACGGTGTATAAATTCAGGTACTAAAAGAATATTTTTAAAACATACAGGAATAATTGCTGTTGAATGTGTATGTCTGCTTCAGTCTGATCAGCATCTGTAATGTTTGTATTCACTGAAATAATCACATATAAACATTTTATTTTTGTTGCTCTTTGACACGCTTAGTCTTTACCTTGGGATTTATGGGAGGTAAGAACTTCATATGGCTTTCATCTCATAATTTACTGTGCATGTGCTGTGTGCCAGACATCATACCTATCTCCATTCCCTTGCTGCTTTTCCTTTCTGCACACCTCAAACTGAAGTTGCTCTACGTGCTGCTGAAACCACTTTCGCACTTTCCATGAAGCCTCAAGGGCAGCCACATATTTGCAAGTCAGGTCTGACACTGAAACTTAAGTTTCCATCAGCACACAAATCCATTGCTTTTCCCTGCTAACTCACTCATCTTTCCTTTAGCATGATGCTATCATGTTCTCAAACTTAATCCCACTGTGGCATCATCTTCACCCTCCACTCTCCAGTGTTACCTGTTGGTCTCAAGTGCAAATGCATAAATGCCTCAGCCCCTCAACCTTACTGCCTGTACCATTGGGTATACATATATGTTTGGAAATATCTGTGGTGTTTGCTATTTATTGACCATCATTGTCGTAAAGGCTGATGTGAATCAGCTCAGCCTGTGTCTACACTGAAAGTTAAGTACAGGCCCAAGACTTACCTGACATCTGCCTCATCCTCAGCTTTGGAGCTTGCTGACAACAGAGGCCCTGCATATGCTTTGCATCTGTACCACAGCCAAACCCTCATTTATACTCTCTAGATATACTGGGCCTGGGAATGTCTCAGATTGCTGTAGATTAGCCCATTGGGAGATAATTCAAGTACAACTTCTGAGCCACTCTGGACAAGCAGCCAGCTGTGTGGACAGACAACTCTCGGGTATTCAGACCTGGTACTTGAGCTGGCAACACCATGGTGTAGGTGTAAGCACTTGTCCTTGGCTTATGCTGGGGAATCTTGCCGATCAGCAAGTCCTGCCAACCTGTTCATTGTTAAGGGCCAGATCACCACCACCTAGAGTCTGTACCTGGGAAGACATGAGTTAATCCAAGCTGAGAGCCCAGCCTGAAGTTTCTCTGTGACCAGTGTGCTCTCCTTCATATGAGTTTGGGTCATGTTGAGAAAGAGGTTTCCTTTGTCTGTTTTATCAGCTATCAGTGTTTAACATCTGTCATTCCCCTGTATGTGCATTGTCAATCTGTCTTAGAATGAAAAGAAGTCTATGTTTTTGCAATGAAGCATCTTACGCCTTTCAAGTGGATAGGCAGGGATGAGGTATGACTGCGGCTGATTAAGCTGTGCTTGCAGTCTGGGCTAAAAAGTGTTCTGGGTTATTTTTTTCCACCCTGGAAACTGATTTCACTCAAAGAACAATTTAATCAACTAGGGAATGTTACCTGACAACATATTCCCACTGTGCCAGTTATCACCTCGGCATAGTATACCTGGCTAAAGAGCAGAGCTCCTTATAGCAGGAGAATCCTTGCTCTTCAAGTCTACTGAAATGGTTTTGCTCTAATATTGTTCCTAGCTGTTGATGAGAGGAGGCTTGTTGCATGGTTACATAGTTGCATATGCTGTGAGGTTAATAACTGCATAGAATCTTGAATGCAGCAGAACTTGCTTAGTTCTGCATACTAGGAAATTTGCATTTGGTGTGTATGATGCTGCTGTTGGAATAAGCAAAGCTTTCAAACATGACAGCAGCAGTGAGCAATTCTTCCTCTTGTCCCTGTAGCATCTTTCCAGGACTCTGAATGCTTTTGTAGGCCTTAGAATGCCCACGGGTACACAAACCAGAAAAATAAGTAGCTGACATGAAAACACCCTTTATTGCAATCCAGGGGATTAATTTAGGTTCAGTTCCTCTGGTTATTAAATATCATTCTTGCAAATTAGCTGGTTTTAAAAAGGAAGCTCACATTGATCTCCTTTTTATGTGTCCACATAAAAGCCATGTTGGGCCAGATAGAGGTGGGCTGGCATCTGTCCCAGTTCCAATTTTCCTGGAATCCAAATAAAAAGCAACTTAGGAATGAATGCAGCTAAACAGAAGAAGCCTTTATAGTATTTCATATGCATAGGTTTACCTTAGCAGTACCAAAGCTGCTGTGGGAATCCTTTGCAGGGTGGGAATAGTTCTGCTGTTCATAATATTCTCTGGCAATATAGGCCTGTGGACATGGTAATGGGGAGACATAAGGAAGGATGTGATAGGAGAGGCAAGCATGTGTTAAATGGCACCACTGGAACGGCTAAAGGTAAAATAATGGCTTTTTGTTAAATCAAGAATTTATTTTGTCTGTATTACTGCTGTTATATACTTAGAGCATTGAGCCAGTGCATGGCTAGTAGCCACATGGATATCGAGTTAAGGGTTACCGTGGTTGTTGCCTTTCACTGGGCTTTTGTAGGGTCAAAACTATGAGAATTGCAATATTAAGATATCTGGACAATGCCTAGTTTTTCATGTGGTTATATTCAAGGGTATGTGTGTTGTGGTTTAACCCCAGCCACTAAGCACCACATAGCTGTCTTCTCACTCCTTTATCCTGCCCTGGTGGGATGGGGGAGAGAACTAGAAGGGTAAAAGTAAGAAAACTCCTGGGTTGAGAGAGAACAGTTTAATAATTAAAATAACAATGATAATAATAATTTTAGAATTGTAATGAAAAGCAAAATAACATAAAGAAGACTAAAACCCAAGAGAAACAAGTGATGCAAATGAAAAACTTGCTTACTGACAACTGACTGATGTCCAGCCTTTTCCTGAGTAGGACTGCCAGCCAGCTTTTCCCAAAGTGGAATATATCCCAAACATGGAATATAATGGTATGGAATATCCCTTGGGTCAGTTGGGGTCAGCTGTCCTGGCTGTGTTGCCTCCCACTTTCTTGCGCACCCCCAGCCTGCTCACTGGTGGGGTGGTGTGAGAGGCAGAAAAGGCCTTGACCCTGTACAAACACTGCTTAGCAACACCAGTGTGTCATCAACATTACTCTCATCCTAAATCCAAAACACAATTTATACCAGATACTAGGACAAAAATTAGCTCTTATCCCCGCTGAAGCCAGATCAACATGTGTTTACCAACTGTATGAAGCATGAAGACATGCTAAAGCTGGTTTATTCACACGTATTAAAAATGGTGAATCTTTCTATAGTGATCTGTTGTGCAAGTTATGAAGTGGGTATCTGGTTAGATTTTGCAAAGAGGCATGTGTGCCATCAGGTATAGAGAAAAGTGGATACAGACTGGCCATGATGATAGAATAGTAGCATATTAGAACCCTGAGAATTATAGATATAGATATAATTAGATATCTCTCTATATGTATTATATAGATATAATATAGATATAGGTATAATTAGAATTATAGCATATTAGAACCCTGAGATTCTTGTCGGGAGTCTTCCCAGGTGCTTCTTGGCCAGTCTCCCAAGGGGCTGATCTACAGTACTGATGCTACCAGATGCAAGTTATTTTCTGTGTTGCTGCAGTTTCTGGAAGGGGCGAATGAATATCTTTAGTTTTGTATTAAAACGGAGTTAGCCTGACTTCAGTCAAGAAGACTTGAACCACTGAAAGTGTATCAGAGGTCTTAGTCTGGATTTTTGTACACAGTCTTCTGTCCCTGGGCTTCCTAAAGGTCTGTGCCAGTATGTGATTTGTAGGTGATGCTGAATATTTTTTCCTGGTGGCGGCAGCTTTTTTTCATTAGAAAAATGAACCTCTCTTTACCAACACAAATGCATGCACATGCCATGTGGAATATTCACAGCAAATACTTAGTAATAGAATCTTCACAACAGAATCCGAATTCATGACTCTTTGGGTCTATCCAAAATAAAATAGGGTAAAACAGTTTTCAGTTCAGTTTGATGCAGTGCTAATGTTCATGCTGGGTCCAGACTAATTTCCATATGTGGAAATTTCTATGTTCTTTCATTTCTAAGAGTATACAAAGGTCTAAATGTTCCTTGATTGTTGATCCCTGAAGTGGGCTATTGAAAAAGCCTCGTTCCTTGGCATGCAAGTGGACTTGTATTCACATACAAATGGGCAATGTATATAATAATAGATACTGTTACTGTGTAAGGTAGGTCTGCAATTTAGATGGAAATAAAATGGGCACAGGATTTTTTGTGTTTCATTGATTTCTTCTGGAGTACTGCCTGCTGCATGGCTGAAGTGAGGGAATGCAGGCTTTACTGTGATTTCACTGGGTGGCAGAGCAAGAGGGAGACAGATGCCTAGCAAGACCCTGAGATTTCTCACCTATTTGTCAGCAGATGGCAGCAGTCAGCAGTATAGAGCACTTGGACAGCCTGAGCTACACTTTTCTGTACACACTCGTAGCTGTAATGAGCCTAACTTTCCCCCGGATGACTTTTGTATTGCAGCCTGCAGAAGCAGCCCATGCCGCAGCTGAAGCACCTGGATCAGAAGCAGCAGGTGGAGCTGAACCATCTAAAACTGAAGCCGATTCAGGATCGGTAAGCACCTCAAGGGACAGCAATTCCTTTTCTTCTTCACATCTCTGTCATATAGCAGATGCATGAGGCTGCACCAGGAAGAGACATGTGGCTGCTTGGAAAAACACATCCCTCCCACCCCAGCAGTTACAATTCAGAACCCAGACTTTAGCCTTTGCATTTATCTGTGAAATGCTATGCTGGAAGATGTACAAAAAGAACTGTCCCTTCACCCATGTTGTGAAGCCAGCCCACAGTCCTATGCACGTATTGTTGACTGGAATCCTCTTTGCTTGCCATTAACTTTACCTACCCTGTCCGCTGTGCTCTGCCCATGTCTCCTGAATATCCAGGGCTCCTTTTCTTTTCTTTTTTTTTTTTTTTTTTTGCCACTCCCCCTTTTTTTAGGGTCTGGATTATGGT
>JBAFWW010039572.1:31430-43978 GCA_036873685.1 Agapornis canus
TCCCTCCCCTCTCTTCTGTGCTTTTCCCTTGTCTCCTTAATACCCCGGCCTCCTTTTCTTTTCTTTTTTTTTTTTTTTCCTGACACTTCCACTTTCCTAAGGGACTGGAGTAAGGTCCCATCTCATGGCCATTTGGTTCCTACTGGCTGTCACATTTGAGTTGTCTGTCCTATGAGGACTTTACAAGGACTGTGTCGTGACTGCAGCAAATGGGGATTGCTAGGCATTATAGTCCCAGAAAAAAACCCTTCTGCCACCTTAGGCTAAGGAAGACATGCTCACCTCTCCTGTTTTCTCACTGCTGCCTCTGCCATGCTTTGGAGTGTTTTGTCACTGACTGACATGCTGGGAAAACCTCCTGAAGCCGTGGGTGGATTTGGGGTGTGGATCTGCCAGGGTGGACTTGGTGCTGCAGGTTTGGATGGATTCTCTTTTCTCAATGGCTTTTCTTCCCCTTCCTTGGCTGTTGCTACCTGCCAGAGCTCTCTGCCTGCTGTTGTTGTGGAAACTTTCCCTGCTACCATCAATGGCACTGTGGAAGGAGCTTCATCTGAAAGAGCTGACATGCCCCCAGGTTTTCTGTTCAAGGTGAGTGCACAGTGCTGCAGCACAAAGTTCCTAGTTGTTTGTTTTTTTTTTCCTGCAATGAATCAACCATTTTCACTCAGCATGGCTGTGGACCGTGCCACATTAAAAAGGATGAAGGAAGTTGAAGGAGAGATACACCTTCCTCTCCAGCAACCCAGCTTTGTGTGGTTCCAGATGCTTCAAAAGACTGTAATAAGAGCATTGGTGTCTAAACATCTGGCTGTGCTGTATAACAAAATCCCTCCTCTCTGCCATTGTTATTTCTGTCTCTGGTGGTGAAGATCCAGACTGATACTCTTCCCTATGTTCCCTCTCTCTTCTTACTCTGACACATGGAAGGCTATAATAATACTCTTGTAGTGCAGCTGGTGAAAACAAAAGAGGGCACTGTACAAGTGAATGCAGGTTTTCTTCCCTGTGAGGTGTTTAGGCCCATACCGTGGGAATTCAACCCTCCTAAGGAAGGATGGGGAGGTGCTGATACATAACCTGTTGAATGAGACACACCAGGGTGCCCTTGTAGCAAAGGTGAGCTGCATGCCAGGCTGTATGAACAAGCATGAAGCCATTGGGTTAAGGAAGTGGTTATTCCCATAGCTGTGGCATTTGTGATCCAGGCTTGACCTGCCTTGAGCAGCATGTTGTTAGCCTCCAAAGGTGCCTTCCAACCTGAATTATCCAGTGAAGTGGAAAGCCTGTCACCCATTACAGAGCTGGGTGAGAGAAGGCTGGCCCTCACCCAAGCTTCTCTCTCCTTTCCTCATAGGTCCAGGCCATGCATGATTACACAGCCACCGATAGTGATGAGCTGCAGCTGAAGGCTGGGGATGTGGTGCTTGTGATTCCTTTTGAGAACCCTGAGGAACAGGTGAGTGGGGATGACGGTCTGTGAGCCTGAGCTGGGAGGAGCCAGGTGGATTTCCAAAGCTGCTTCTTCCTTCACTAACAGTTGTCTGGCTGGATGCAGAGCCATCAGTTTGTGGCTGGGAGCTGGTGTGAGGGCCGGTTGTCCTTGAGCTTGAGATTGGCTTCCTGCTATGGAAGGGAGGACTCTGCTTGTTATTGGAAAGTGGAGACATTATCCTGCATAAAGCATGTAAAATAGCCATGGCTTCCTGTCCCTGTCAAGCATTAGAGTCATTAGAATGGCTTTCTTGATCAGGGAGCCCAACAGAGCTCATGTTTTGCCTCCTCACACTGCTCCTAAACTTCATGCGTTCCCTGTGACTACTGCAGTACAAACTGGCATTGGCAGGAGTAACCCACAGCTTATGATAATATTTTCACCCCTGTTGAGAATTGCTGGGTCTCTGAGAAAGCAGCTTGATATGGATGGTGCCTCATAACTTCAGCATAACAATGGCTGTTTCAGAAAGAGAGTGTTTGATCAGGAGATGGCAGCAGAATCAAGTGCTGGAGCAAGTAGCTTAGTGCCAGAGTACAGTCTCATGGTCCATCTCTGGCCTGAATTTAAATGGTGATGTTTTTCTTTAAGCTATTTCTAGATGCTTTGAGTAAATCCTTCTCACTTGCTGTGTTTGAGGGCTTCCAGCTGATAAAGTCTGCAGCAGTTTTAACACTTGGGCTAAGGGAGGTGGTGATTTTATAAAATTCATGCTCATGTCCTTAGCTTTTTGTTCAGAAAAGGAAGTGAATTCTCCAATTGATTCAGTAGTCACCAGCTGTTTGGGTTTGGCCAAGCCTGGACAACATCTAAATTCTACAAGGTATAGAGGAAAAGTGATGTAGTGTATTGGTCACAGGAGATCCTCTTTGTGGTTCAGCTACTGGCTTTGAATTATGAAGGCAGGTCTTGCTGCTGCTTGTGAAATGGGAGCTATAATATGCCAGCAGTTCCCACAGAGCTATGTGCTGTGGGGGAAGGGTTTTATGGGGGAGAGGCAGTGATTTCTTCTGGAGACAAAACTCTTCACTGAGTAGGTCTTCCTGGCACAAGCATTTGTGAGCATTCCTTTCTCAGAAAGCTTTCTGGATTGGAAATGAGTGATGACTCCCCTAGTTTCTGTGGTAGGAGATGGCATTTGTGGAGCAGAGGTTTTCAACGCCCTATGTTTGCACTCTAGCTGGATGTGGGTGCAACAGCCATGAACTCGAGACTCTCCAAGCTGCAGAGGGTGAGCTCTGAGTGTTGCTAACATGATGATGTAGCTGCACGGAAGCCCTCTAACCCTCCTACAGCATATCCTGTCCTACAGCTCATTTCCCTAACCTTAACCATACCTGGCCTAAAAATGGTAGCTGTTAACATGTGCATGACCTGTGCACGGGAGTGGAGGAAGCTTAGAATAATAGATTGTGAGCCATGTCTCAATCTTGCAGCTTAGGTGTCAGTTTGTAGGTACATCAGCCAGGCCTAGTTTCATCTCTCTTGACTGAAGAAAGAGTTGAGGGCCTCACTGCTTCTAAGTTGGCACTTCATGTGACATGTTTCAAAATTGAAAGGATGAGTCTGGGTCTTTGTGTCTAATACCTACAGCTGAAGAGACCCTTCTAGCAGGATGCAGTAGGAATGATGCATGCTGTATGGCACAGATGCTTTGTGCAAATGGATGAGCTTTTGTGCTCTCTGTGCTGTGAGCTGGAAGCTGCCTTCCAGACACTTGGGCCCAGTGTGTTCCGCTTTGTTGTTTGTCTTCCTGATTTATGGCATGTCAGTCTTTCTGCAGCCCTGCAGCTGGCTGCTGCAGATGCACTCCCATCTCAAGCCATTCTCATGGCATCCCCTGAATGCTCAAATGTAAAGTAGCCGCAAGGGCTAACTGAGCCTGCAGACATCCAGTACAGCCTGCAAGAAGCAGGGAACTTAGATACCATAGCTGGTCTGAGCCGCAGCCACATGAAATGTGCAGGAAACAGGACAAAAGGGCAAAATCTGTAAAATGGCAGTGGAAAGCAATATGTGCCCCATGGATCACCGCTGGTGAGGGCTGCATTGCTCCTGCACTTGCAGATATGTTTTTAAAAACATGTTTTAAGAGAGGCGTTGCTTGGCCATGAGTAAATGCCCAGGTAACTCTTAACAGGGGAGCAGAAGTGTCAGAAAAACTGTTAGCCACATGCATACATGCCCCAGTTCCCCACAGCTTAGACCATCTGGTTGTCTGAGCTTTTCTCTCCTGGCAAGTTATGTAGTTGAATGTGATAACATATCTTTAAATAAGCCTGGTGCATACTTTGCCCAGGGGAGTGAATGCACAGCAACTGGCTGAGTTTGAAGGCAGTGGTCCCCCATGCAGCTCTCTTGCCTCATGCTGCAGTCTTAACCCGTAGGCTACCCCACTGCAAATGACTCACAAGTTGGTATATTTGCATGCTGAAGGGAAACTTTCATGGTGACAGCTCCAAGGCGTGCTGAGAATAGGGTGGTTGCATACATGAGCTGCAAGCAGTGCAGCCTTCTTGAGAATCTTGTCTCCCTCATGTGCTTTCAATGGAATAGAAATCTCAATGCTAGGCACCCTGCAGGCAGAGGGGGGGAAGGCTGGTTCTTGCCTGAGCAGGTTCTATCAAGCAGCACTCCATGTGCCTCACTGAAAATTCTTCAGCCCTATTTATAGATGTTTGGTTTGTTTTGGAAGTTTGGAGTTTTGCCAACCTTACCTTGCATCAAACCCAACAGACTGCTGGGTTTTGGGAAGATGGGTTTTGCTCCTCATTCTCACAGACCAGAATTTCAGCATAGCAAACAAGGCTCATTTTGACTGTACCAGCTCTCAGAAAACCTAACTATCCAGGAGCCCTAACTAGAGCAGGGAATGAGCACCTCCACGAAGTGATTCAGCCTTTCTGAAGACCTGTGCTCAAGGTGAATGGGGTGGGTTGCACTGTCGAGGTGCCCATCTCTTTTATGAATGTGGAGAATGCCACACTCCTCATGTAGATTGTGAAAGGTAACATAGGTGATTCGCATCCTGTAGCTGTAGTGTCTTTCTTTGACAGAATCTCTCCTCCTTCCATGGGTGTCAGTTATGATATTGCTAATTGTTTACAATTTCACTGTTTCTTGGCAGTCTCAGTCAGATAGGAGTTTTGGTACCAACTCTGGTGGGATGTAGCTTTTACCCTGTTTAAAAGGAATGAAAACATTTTTTGCTTTTCCCCCATTCTCTTCCTGAATTGTCTCCAAGCTAAATATTAGCATGGTTTTCATAATGCTTTGATGCCTCCTTGGCTTGCACTCTGTAAGAGAAATCCCTACTCACATCTATCCCTCAGTATCTGATCTCTGTCTTCCCCTCCAGGATGAAGGATGGCTGATGGGTGTGAAGGAGTCTGACTGGATCCAACGCAAGGAACTTGACCAGTGCCGAGGGGTTTTCCCAGAAAATTTCACAGAGCGGGTGCAGTGAAAGCCCAAGCCCACTAGATGCATTTCTGCTGGAAGAAAGCAAGTTTTCTGGTAGATAATTGAAAAAAGAACAGTGAAATGAAGAGAGAATTCTAAAGGAACAGAAGCCTGGGGAAAAGTCAACTTAAAGGGTGTGTTCTTCTCAAAGGGCAAGGTTTCAGGAGTAAATTGAAATTCAAAGTGTTACCAAAATATATACATATTAATAATAACAAGGCAAGTCATATACCCTCTTTCCCCTTTGGTTTTAACAGCATTTGGATTCAGGGGACTGATGCAGAAGCAACTCAGTGGTTCTCTGAATACTGTATTGACTGAATTCGTGAGATGTCAGTCTGATCCCTGGAAAGACAATATTTGTCTGATGGCTTGAGAGTAGAAGCTGCATTTGCTCTTGGGTTGGTCCATCTGTTTTGTCTTGAAGGTGGCTTGCATGGCAACCATAAAAATTCAGCCTTTCCTACGCATTCAACCTACAGTAGGCAAAATTTTTTGTTATGCTGTTAAAAAAAGTATTCAGTGTATAGTGTTCACCAATACAATGTATGTGTGTGCGTGTGTATGTGTATTTTGTTTTCTTCCTTTAAAAACAATATTACACAATCTATGATTTTGTATATGTAAAGACAGAAGAAACTACATGGAAGGGGCATGGAGAAGATGAAATGTGTGAAGCTGTGCTCAGTCCAAAGGTCTTTCAAGTGTAGACACCTGAATTCTCACAGTAGTATTGGTGTGTGAAATGCTTAGAGGAATGGGCAAAGTCAAGAGAAGATACAAAACAAAACAAGCAGATGCCATTTAGATGGCTCTGAAATGTAGGAGAAGGGATTCTCTGCCTCCCAAACCCTGCAGGCAGTTTCAGAAAAGCTTAGATTCGTGTAGATGAAAGATAGCTCTGGTTAGTAAAATTGTTTTTAAAGAAAGAGATAAGGGAAGTTTTTCTGAAAGAATGTCCAAGAAAAAACACTGAGGAAAAACCAATTTGCTTTCTGTGTTTTAAATTGGCATTGTTATTTGTGGAATTGTATTTCTTATTTTCCTTTGAAGAATTCTGTAAGCGAAATATTGTTAGATCAGCTTTCTCCAGTGCTGTGCTGGTGATCAAATTAACCTCTCTGAAAACTGGACTCTTGAAGTACTCATTTAAAATGGCTGCATGACTTCATAATATTTTAATGCATTATAAAGGGAGGCAAGAATATCAAAGTGGCAGTGTCAAGAAGACACTCTGCAGTCTAATACTGATGCTGAGACCTTTCCTATACTTTTCCTTTGCTTCTATTTGTTTTTGAGTTCTTTTAGTTTAAGCAAACATGACAAGGCTGTTTCAGAGTGCATATTACACTTGTTAAAATAAGCTGGTCTGACCCTCCAAGACTCTAAAGTCCCTTAAAGGTACTTTAAACTTTACTTGAATACTGATGAAGATGGCAAACAGGTCAGGCTATTACCATTTCTTATGTGCCCCACTCCCCCCTGATCTTTTTTGCCTTGAATGGTTTTTTAACAGTGAGGTTACTTCCTGCTGTAAAGGGACAGAATGACTCTCTGAAATAATCTTCCTAACTGTTAGGAACTGGCTTTTGTCAAAGATGCACAGAATGCTGACGCACACTGCTGAAAATCCCACTTTTCCAACCTGTTTTGACTATTTCTAAGAAAACAGACATTGTAGAGCACAAGTGGAGGGCTTTGTTTTGATGTGTGGTTTTATTTTATTTTATTTTATTTTATTATTTTATTTTATTTTATTTTATTTTATTTTATTTTATTTTTTTTTATAATCTTAGTTCAGAGGGAAAGATTAGATTTTGATTAGAAAATATATTCTTATAAATGCAAAAATTGCTGGAGTTCCTCCTGCTTTCAGCTTGGGGAGATGATCTGTGTGCATTAGTTATTTACAGCAATGTAACAGGCATCAAGGTCTGTCCTATATAATGAATCCCCCACCTTTTTTTTTTTTTTTAATTTAAAAAAAAACCCAAACATGCAGGAATTTTTGGTTTTGCATCACTGTTACAAAACCCAATAGTATTTAGGAGTAGCTGCTCATAGTACAGAAGGACTGGACTCCACAAGTTATAGTAGTAGGATGAGTTGTTGCTTTAGAATACTGCCTTGTTTGGTTGTTCTGGTTTTTTCCTTTTCCCCGTGGTTGTCTTTATTATTACTCTCTTTTTTTTTCTTTTTTCCCAGAATATCTATTTTTATGCATTTGACTCCCATTAATCCTTAAAAAAATATTCATAGAAAAAAATATACATTTAAATATACATAGAAATATATATATTAAAAAGCGGGTTGATCCAGTTAACATAGTGCTGTCAGTTTAAAATGTTTATTTTTATGCAAAACCTGTGGATTATTGTTTTTTAAAAAACAAAGACAAGATTCTAAGTACTAGAGCTGTGATTTTTATTTTTTTTTTTTTGTCTTGCAAGCAGTTGTTGTAGGCCATTCAGAAAGCTGTGCTGAAACCTAATTTATTGTAGGCTTTCTTTCCCTGATTTTGTTGTCTCCTGTTGTGTTTGAACCAGATGACTGTCCCAACAAGGATCCTTGTAAGGCCTTTTCGTTTTATCGAGCTTGCAGAGCAACTATCCAGTACTGTATTGTCCCTGCAGATGTTGTAACACTCTGCAAAAAAAAGGGATGTTGTTTTCAGGTCACGTGAGTGATGCTCAAATATTTCTACTGGGGAGGATGCTGCATGTCTCTCCATTTGCTTCCCCCCAGCCCAAAAGTCCCAACTCCCAGAACCCTTTGCAGAGCAGATAGGATGGGTTCCCTGGATCTCACATTGCTTGCAAATAACTGATGTCAGCGTGTCTCAGTCAGGCCCTGAAAACGCAGGATGGGACCCACAGTTTATAAATTGCCTTATATGAGAGCAGGGTGGTATAGCAGGAAGCTTGTACATGGCAATGTTTTTTGGAACCAGGAGAACTCTTGTCTGCCTCCTGGGTCATGTTCAACCCATTGCAAACAGCCACAAC
The DNA here is from genome assembly GCA_036873685.1 of Agapornis canus. Taxonomy (NCBI): domain Eukaryota; kingdom Metazoa; phylum Chordata; class Aves; order Psittaciformes; family Psittacidae; genus Agapornis; species Agapornis canus. The sequence goes on from JBAFWW010039572.1 coordinate 39,390, forward strand.
TCCTCCTATTGTCAGTATTTTTGTGTGCTTAAATAGCTTGATTGTAGTTGGTATTACCTGGTGAAACAAACTTCCCGTTTTCTTTGTTTTAGGACTGATTCAAACGCAAAGAGGGACAGTAAACCCCCAAGTAGGCTGTGCCCACAGGGATTTTTCAGTTTGCAGGCTGAACTGAAAAATCTGGGGAAAAAAGTTGTAAGGGTGACCTAGGACAATTTTTTTTCCCCCTCAGTAGAGTAAAAAAGGGAAAAACCAAAACATTAACAAAATCTTTTCAACCAAACCAAAGTGTTCATTTGCAGGGTTGCTTTTTCACTCTTAAAAAACGTTATGACTTAGGCTATAACAAGTTGCTCTGAAGCAAAAATGTGAAACCCTCTCTTCCAAAAATGCTGAAAGAAAATGTTTTCATGTTAGTAGTGCTTTTGCCTTTTGCCTTTTTTTATTTAATCTGATGACTGGTTTCAGTTAACCCTAAATGACATGTTTTGGTAAATACGTTACCCATTGAAGAGAGCCTGTTGCCCGGTTTGTCTCTGCTGCCAGGTACACTGGACACATTTCAGGATTTACTGGTATTTGGCCCAGCAAAGCTGCAGCTTCCCCATCTAATAATCTTCCATTTTATTGTTTTACTGGGTGAACAATAAAAGCATCTCTTACCCTGTGCCATTGACTGGTTTTGTAGCCTGGTTTAGAAAGATATTCTTGCTTTATCAGTCTCTGTTTGGTCAGAAATTTATGATTATAGGTTTATAGTGCTACTCCAGTTTGAGCCTAATCTTGTTGTGCAGTGGCAATTATCGTTTACCCAACTGATAAGAAAGAAAAAAGGCATTGGTTTTTTTTACCCTTTCTCTATCTTAGCAATGTCAGTAATATATCCTTATTAGCATTAGAGAAAGGTCCCAGGGTAAAGATGAATGTGTTGTGTTCCAGGCAAGACTCCTACGTACTCTGTGCTACTTTCCATGGGTATTCCTCAGCTGTCTGCTTTTACCATCTTTGTGTTTTTTGGCCGTGGTGATGCAGTAAAAAGAGTTGTGCTGGCTTCATTCCAGATGCTCAGAGCTAGTCCTTGAAGAGTTGTGGAAACCTGTCCTGTCCCACTATCCCAAGACCATGGCCAAGGCAAACACCCCAAAGTCAAAGGGGTCTCTCTTTAATGACCTGATGTGAAGGCTCCATATTCTACCTGGAATTGGCGATTACAGATCAGTTAAGTTCTGCAACAGCCTTTTGAAGAGAAAAGGGCCAAGGCTATGGAGATGCTGAGGGAGGATGGAGGGATGATACATTATCCTTTTCATTTTGGGTTGATGGCCTGATTGCCTCACCTGTTGGTTCCAGGGAGCTCCAGAACCTTCTTTAATGCTGAGAACAAAGTGTGAGCAGTCAAGGTGTGCATGGTCGATACAATAACAACTGTCTCTCCTGCAAATGGTACCAAGCTTAGTTTCCTCTGTCCTGCTCTGTGCCAGATTGAATGCTCTCTGCTACTACTGTAGATGTTTGGACACTATGCAGTCTATACCCCAAAACAGTGAATGTCATTTGCTGAAGGATACAGAGGTGCCTCTCTTAGCCCTTCCAAAGAAGAGGTACTTATGTTCCACAAAGACTGTGTGTTTCTAACATAGTAGCCTCTGATTTCAGTAGCCTCGGTGACTTTCAGCATCTGGACCCACTCTCCAGCTCCTCCTCCTTCCCAGCCTTTCCTATGCACTTTTGGGATTAAGGAGGCATAGGGCACTTCCAAGCAGCCTAAAGCGCAAAGCTAGAAGATGCACAAACATGTCCATTGTTAAATCCTGCACACTGCAGCTTGATAATGGTAATACAGGGAAAACAAGCAACAGCTTTTCTTTAGGCTGCCAAAGGGAAGCTATTCCTTGTCACACAAATACCATCATGCCTAGCACTGGTGCAGACACCTGTCTGCTTGCATGCTCTATTTTAGACATTTCTGAGTAGCAAACTCCTGACTGAAAGGTGTCCTGTGTGGTGCCCAGAGCTGGGTTGTGCCACCAGAGCTTGTGGAGCTTGGGGTCTATAGCTGGCATGTGGGAATTAGTTATTTCAGAAATTTTGTTTATGAAACTGAATGGAGAATCTACAGCTGCAAAGACTGATCTGTATGAACCTTGGTGTATCTTGTGTCTGTAATTCCTTCACCTGGTTTTGCAGTGTACTCTGCTAATCCTCACCCTAGTCTGCATTTCATGTAGATGGTTCCTACTTAAAACTTGCCACATGCAGTCCTGGGCTTATTGCTTCTCTTTAACTGAATCAAATGGCAGCGACTTTGGCAATGTATTGGCAATCTCTTTTCCTTCTGTTAAATCTGTCTCTTGAGTTTAACCACAGTGACCTGAAAACATTTGGGTTTTGAGTGTTGTTTTTTAATTATTTTAATTTTGTTTTGTTTAAATGAAGCTGAACAGTTCCCACTGTATTCAGAGCTGTGACGCCCAGTTCCAGTAACAAGTAGTAGATGGATTTGTCCCATTTTTGTTTTTTGGTGATGTTCAGAAATATAATTTGTGTCATCTTAAGTCCTGCGTCAGTTGTTTTCTCTCTCCCTCCCATTTTTTCCCTGCCTTTATATTAAGCTGGAACAATTCAGGACTTGTTTCTTCCCAAAGAGGTGAGTAGCTTCAAAGAGGCTTGGTTTGTCCAAGCACCATTAAGACTGGGAGTTCTTACAAGCACATGGGGTGGGGAGGGTGGTCCTTCCCTAAACAAATACAACAGCAGAATAAACTAGCAGCTGTCTCTGTTCTAGCCTGTTGTGAGGATTTAACACCAAATAAATGCAATGTATAGAAGGATGTGAGACCTTTGCTTTTTAATAGCTGTTAACCCCAAAGTGCTGTGATCTTCATCCTCTAAGGCAAATTTGTTGATGGGAGTATGCCACTGCATGGGCATTCTCCCCCATCTGACCAAACATCTCCCAGCTCCCTTTGGCCTGTTGACATGCCTGAGTGATGCTCTTGGTTTCCAGGCTGGCTTTGGAGTCTGATCTTGATGAGACATTTTTTTCACCTATCAAAAAGTGAAGAAAATGTCCTTTTCTGCCCTTCAACCAGTGATGTTGGAACCCATGAGGGACAGTTTTAGAAGGGTTCACAGTTCATAGCTGAATATTTTGGGTCCACACCCTTGGATGCCACATTCCAGACAGGGTCAGTGCAGCTGCACATGGGACACAGTGTGTAAATAGTCAAGTGCTGGCCAAAGGTTGGAATGTGATCAGATGCAAGTCATTGCCCATTAGTGCTTTGATGAATAGATTGCCAGAGTCCTTCACTTTAGCATGCGGGTGTGAAGCCTTGGAGCCAGCAGGAGGTTCTGGCCAGACTGTGCTTGCATGCTTCCTTTGTTCCAGGTGACCCAGAGGGTTTGGTATCTTTTAGCCTCTCACCTCTGTGGTACTGGGATGGACCTGAACCAGCTCACATGGGTAAGAGGCAGGGTGTGCTCCTGAAACTGCAGTAGCTTACTTGGGCCTCTGCCATAGCTTGACAAAAGTGGTTCCTGTGAGGCTGAGCCAGACCAGCTCTGCTGGGCTGGGAGCTTGCAGGGCAAGAGCAAACCCTGAGCCATGGAGGTTCTGTGCACGCCTTCTGTTTGCCCACCCTTGTGCAGTTTCATTCCCATCCCCAGAAATATAAAGAAAACAGGAGGGAAGGAGGTGACTGAAGGAGAGCAGTGTGCATAATTCACTGTCAGCTGCCTGTGCTCAGCTGCATAATTCATTCCTAGTGATGTTCTCTTGCTCCAAACAAGAAACACTTGGGTACATTGGCCATGTGCAGGCCATGGCCACGTGAGTGCTCACAGCGTGTTCAGAGCAGGTTCAGGGGGCCTTGGGCCTGGCCTTGAGATCCCTCATCACACTGCAGGGAGAGCTGAGCTTTGCTCTGGAGCACAGCTGGAGAAGGAAGCCTCTGCAGATGGAGAAAGCACATGCTGCACTTGGTGAGACTGGAATGCATGGGAGTGAGCAAGGGTGTTACATGCTGCAGGAGCCTGGCACTGGCTGGTGCCAGTTGCTTCATGGGAGTTTGAGGGCTGACCATCAGTGGAAGCCCACACTGTCTGGGAAGACCATGTGGCAGAGAGTCTGAGCCCTAGTGTGGAGCTGGGAGTCACTCTGCAACCCTGAGCAGGAGCAGATGGGAGTTCTGGGCAGCTCTCAGCAGTTTCTCCTATTAGCTGGCTGGGCAGCCGGTGCCCTTTGCAGAGCTGGATTTGTGCTTCAGCAGGTGGAGGAGCCTCTTCTGCCTGTCTGCGGCATGGCCCAATTCACAGAGCCATTAATAACAGTGTGGGAACAGGAGTTCAGCAAGTGCCCACGATTAATTAGCTCATCATGGACAGTTAATAGCCAGCCTGCTCTCTTTGGCCCTGTGGTGTAACTAATGGAGTAGACACTGCTTCTCATGGGGCAAGACGCAGCCCTCTGCTGGGACCAATGAGCAGATTTTGCAAGCTGTTTTGTTGCAGATATTTGGTGAGATGGTTGTTTTGTTTTTTTTTTTTTAATCACCGAATCATAGAATGGTTAGGGTTGGAAAGGACCT